>JARHVA010002868.1:0-167500 GCA_037957365.1 Torreya grandis
AAAGTTTTCCACCCTTCTCACCATCATGTCCACTATCCTAGTTTTGAATAGCCAAGATGAGATCTCTTGTTGAGTAACTTAGGAGTTGTTCTAATTAATTAAATTAACATTGGGATTTATCACAATTCTCAATATTTCCATTGAAGTTGGTTTCATCTCTTGGAACCTCCTAAAACCTGCAAAATGCATAAAATAGTTAGAAAATCCTATTTTGTAACCCATCCATACAATTCCATCTAGTCAAATAGGATGGGGAGGATCCTAAAATATTCTTATACAACTTAAAATATCATTCATGGTCAAACTATGTAATTATATCAGCTTCCCATCCTCATTTTCTCAGAGCTTCCCATCCTCATTTTCTCCATTGGGTCCTAACTAAGGGTTTGTAAGGGTTTTGAGTAGTTTCACCCTCTTAAGATTTGTTCATGTAGATTTGATGTTGTAATTTAAATGTAATGCCACAAATTTATTTTTAAATACCTATTATAACTCATATAAACCTATTTGGCCCCCATTAAAATCATCAAGGGAGATATGAGTATTCAAACTTGTCTTATCGAGCCCTTTCCTCCTTTTCTTGGAGGCCTAGTGTTGTATCTAAGACAAAAATTGCTTCCTCAGGGTTTCATTTTCATTTAAATATATTTTTAAAAATAATAATTATCCAAAAATCATTCCTTAATAGGCTATAATTTCCATCTCATGTTATAAGTGTGAATGGTTCCCCTTTTGGCTTCTAGGCCTAAATCTTGCCTAGTATGACTACCTACACTTTTGTGGTTTAGACGATAAAAATGTGTTTATTTTAATTTAAAAAGATTTATAACATTATTTATGACCATATTAACATGTTATAATATGTTTAAATTCATATTTGAGGCTTAAAACAAACTTGACCTTTCATTTGGGCACTAGGCCTTACCATGCTCATTAAGCATGCCTGCAACTTGAGCTTCCTAGGCCATCTTAATGGGTTACCTCATTTTTTAAGTTTTATTAATGTTTTTTATATGTTAATAATATTTAAACATCTTCTATAAATATTCAAACAACTCTAGGTCCCCTTTTTCATCTCTATTTCCAAAAACCACAGGTTCATGCACAAGGGGAAGTACCTTTTTCTGAGACAAAATAGAGGGTACTTCCCCTATTTACTTAGACAATTTGGAGATTTTGAGGGATATTAAAGTGGTAAATACAAATATTTACCAATTTTTAACCTTTTATCAAGTCAATATACACCTCTACTCCTTATATCTCTAAGGCAGACTATGCAAAAGATGGACTGTGTGTAGGGTTCTCATTGTATACTATGTGATGCATCATAAGAACCTTTCATATATTTTTTACATATTATGGAGGGTAGATTAGGCCATAATTAAAATAATTAAGGTATTATATTCACTAATTATCCCTCCAAATTCTCATTAACCCCTCCATACACTTGAACTCTTAAGGCTGCATGTACCAATTCTTGACTATATTGACCTCAAAACATCACACCTAAAGATATATATGCATGACTTGACCTTGAGGAAAATGTTACAAGATATTTTATACTTAAATTATTTCATTTAGAATTTTTTTAAGTTTATTTGATTTATCTTCATGTCTTATCCTCATCAAGAGACTAAAGTACTGCTCTCTCCCCCTCAGTCAACTACAGTTAACTGTGTGGGGACTATAGGTGGTGTTCATATAGTATAGGCCTTATTTCATAACTAATTTCGTATTTTAAGTTATTAAAACTATGTCCTAACTATAATTTATCCTCTCATACTAGAAATTCATTCTATTACCAAGGTTGTGAAACTCAGTCCTTATGATAACCTCATAGCTAGCCTATAGGTTGTCTTTTGCATGGTGGGATACTTATAGGGGCATGGAGCTTGAAAAACTACATATTAATGTCATAATAATGATGTTAATGTCCATTTATATATAATTTCATTAGTTGGACCATTACAAACATGAATTTATGCTTCATTTGTTTCTTAGGATATCAAAATCCAATTAAAACTCAAAACTTGTAGATGATAATGCAGGTTTTTAGTGTATTTCCAAGTAACTTTGAGCCCTCAAACCAACACCATCCACCAATATTCTCTACTTAATCCTTGGAATATTTCATCTCCTATATATAATATATAAGTATTGATCATACATATTCCTTAAATCCCATGACAACCTTGTTGTTTTCCCTTGATAAAAAGTGTAAGGGTCTTTATTTCTTCATTTTAGGGATTTGACCCCAAAATTTAGTCATTTGAGTTTTTTGAACATGGTTCTACTTATATCTACCAACATATATTTTAAAAATGCCTTCCATTATCTTAATAACACATAAATACTCCAATTAATTTCCATATTATGATCTAATTCTTCACAATGGCTCTTTAACTCACTGTCAAGACCACTTATAACTGGGCATTCTCATACATAGACAGTCAGGATTAGTAGATTGGAAAAATACATACTTTATGAGATTAGAAAGACTTTTCATGTCCTTTCATGATTAAAATTTGAATCCTTTCATGGAATATAATGTTTTTTAGATCACAAAATCCTTCTCAACATGATAAGTTTCATGAAGACACCACCTGTAGATGAGCATTATGAGTTACATATGGGGAGCAAACATAAAATAGTTAATACACTCAAAGGATATAATTTCATAACTAATTAATACTAATTTATGGTTTTCCAATGACACATAAAAACATTTGAAACTATGAAACCATATCTCATACTCCATTTCAATGTTAAGACCATTCTTACATGGTACCTGGCTGACTGTGTATGACAGTCATAACGTAAACTGGTTGTATCTGTGGTGGTGAGTGCAAATTCAAGGAGAATGTTTATTTTAAAGATAAGATTTAAAGGTGATGTGATTGAGATGAATTTTAAAACATGATAATTAACTTATCCCCACCTTCTAAAACCATTAACAAAACATGGAGGTACTGTAAATAGTGGAAACCTATCAACAACACAAAATGGGACTAGTTTGCAAACTTGAGGTGATTGGATCTTCAAATAAACTCAAAATTTGAAAAAAAGGAAGGGTCGAATGTGGGAGGAGAGTATAATACCTCTGGGATAAATTAAAATACTATTTTTTATGAACTTTCTCAAACCAAGGCAATACCTATAGGGTGTATAAATTAGTAAGCAAACTAGAAAGGTCAACTTCTTAGGGATAGTTCGTAAAGCTCAAACCACCATTCCACTACCAAAAAAAAAAAACAAATGGAATCTTACTATGTTTATAACACATTTTAAAGATCATTTTGGTTTAAATTTTCATTGTTGACCATACCAAGTACAAACTTGAACATTGTTTTTGCTTACCAAGCCTAATGGAAGGAGAGATAAGTGGTTTTCTTCATTTTTTGGAGCTTCTGATCAAATGATAACCTAAAAAAGTGTGTATAAGACCAAAGGACACTCCTTAAACTTACTCAATTGTAAAATTCTGGACAAGTTTGTATAACTCAAGAAAACTCCTCTTTTTTTAAGAAAACCACCTCTTTTTCTAAATAAACTACCACTTTTCAATTAGGAACAGTAACTTAAGACAAAAGAGGACACATGGGGCATGAAATCATTGATTTAAACCTTCACCTTTCCCTAAGAGTCTGTAAAATTCAATAAATGCCCCTTTTTTTAACCCTAAAATGACTCTTAGACTAAAAAGACTAAAAATGACTAAGGACCAAGGCTAGTATGATATGGAATAACATCAAAAGACATATAGTACATCCTATGACATAATATTATACCAAAAATAACACTTAAAACTCAATTTTTTACCTATAGGTGCCCCAATTTGACCTATAGGGTTAAATTTGCTCAATAATACCTACATGAAAATTCACACATTTATTAGAGTTTAAAGTGAAATATAAGTTTATTGTGTTGGTGGAAATAGTTTGCATTTTAAAAGTTAAATTTTTGAATTAAAATTTTTGAATAGATGTTTTGAAGCTTTGGCAAAATTGGTATTTTTTCATACAATAAATGATTTTGCAGAATATTTTGTTGATAAAATGATGTTTTAGTGTATTTTGGCCTACCTAAGTCTACATATAGTGCAGAGAATTTATTATCATAATTAACATTTGAAGGTTTCTAATTTTAACTATCAATAGAAAATTATAATGATATTAGGGTTTGAAAAATGAAATAACAAATTATGAATGTGTTCTTGACTATGAATTAGTTTCTTAAAATAACTTTTCTATCTACATTTGTCTTAGGAATAATGTTAGTGTAGGTTTTTTCTCACTATGTGGTTTTACCTACATGGTCTAATTAGTTTGCTTAGGTTAATAATAGGTCATTAGGAAGAATGTGATTTAAGTAATTTTATAATTTTGAGTTGAGTTGATTATCTTTTTGGGAGACCTAATTCCTCACTATATAATGTACCTTCCTATGTAATTTTTGGCTAATGATATTAATACAATTTTTTGGTTGTGAAGACAAGCTTCTTCCATTTTGAGCTATTCTTTAAATTTCACTACTCCATACAGGTTTAGCTTCATGTATTCGATCCTATCCAAAATTAGCCTTAATTATGTCCCACTATGACATGGTATCAAAGCTTTCCTGGTATCCGCATGCCATAGCCTCTATTGTGAGAATTAGCATTCCAACTTGTTTGGGATTTTTTTATTGATTTTAGTTTTATAAGGTTTAGTGGGGTTTCTAGAAAATTCATGAAAATATACATATCCAAAGTATTAAATTAAAAAATAGACAACATAATTGAATGTTTAAGGTGACAAAACCCTAGGAATGGCTATAAACATGACCTAATTTTGTGATAGTCAAGGTTTGACCATTTTGGAGGGTTTCAAGGTCATTTTTTGAATTCTACAAAAATATGTACATCTGGTGACTTTGAGGAAAAACCATTTATGGGTTTTTCTATGTTTTTAAGAAACCAAGTGAGTTTTTGTTGATTTTTGTAAAAATCACATAAAATCTATAAATTTGAGGGTTCTATAGTTTTGATGGAGTTTTTAACCCTCATAGGACATTTTGGTAGTTTCTACCCCTTAGTAAACTTTTAACCCTTCTCAAGCATAAACAGACTCTACAACCATACTTGCATGCTCACCAAACCCACTTAGTACAAATTATGCTTTAGGTTCCACTCAGTGAAAAATATGCTTTGAGTTCTGCTTAGTGAAAAGCATGATTTGGGTACCGCTTGGTGAAAAGCATGCTATGAGTTTTACTAGGTGAAAATTACGCTTCAAGTTATACGTGGTGGGGACTTTGCCAATCCTATTTGCATGTGACAACTCCTCTTTACATGTGATGTCTAGAAAATTGTCAAATTTATTTGAGTGGAAAGTGCACTAATCATATCAAAATTGAAGCCATTTTTTGGTTGACATCACTCCCACGTTAATGAAATCAATTAAGGGGGATGCCCTCATCCTAGTCCTTAACCCCCTAGTCACATGAAAATTTAAGACCTTCATCACAACGAACCTAAAGGGGATTATATTTTATTTAATAAAGTTATCCAAACTTTTGCACACTCAATTTTTTTACAAAGTGGAGATCATAATTTTTTGCAATCAAGAAACATTCAAAATTCCATAACTTTCAACTAGCAGCTCCTTTTTAGGTGTCATGCTTTTGAAAGTGTGATTTTTTTCAATCTCTAATAATTGGTGATATTTTTGTGGCTTATAAAATTGAACCTCTAAAAAATTAGGGGGGTTACACACAAGTATTTTAGTGCACACAATGTAGCACATGATTCATTTTTATACCATGGAATAAAGTCAATATCTACTTCTTACACTATTCAACTATCATGAGTGAAAATTCAAAGTTCAAATCATCTTGAAGAGTAAATACTTACATTGAATCATGATGGGTACAAAAAATTAAATGACACTTGATGCAAATAAGGCAATTTAGTTTAATAGAAGTGACCTATGTCTCCTGATCTACTCTTTCATATTGAATATGCAACTACACCTAATGTAGTTTGGATTACATTGGAAAAACTCTTTTAGAAGTAAGAAATAATGAGAGGTCATGAGTTGGAGAATGAGCTCAGCAATTTGAACCCAATAAACTTTGAAATTATATAGAACTTCTTCACAAAGCTCAAATCACTTAGGTTGTAGTTAAAATAATGCAACATTAACAAAAAAGATGATCAATTGATTCTTTCCATCCTTGCCAAATTGGGATCTAACTATTTTGTCTTCATTTCTACCTTCCATACCACCAAACATGCCCTTATATATATATATATATATATATATATATATATATATATATATATATATATATATATATATATATATATATATATATATATATATATATAATGTTATCCTTGGATGAATTTGTTGATGACTTTACTCAGGAGCAATTCAAGCTTATTCAAATGCATACATTGAAGTCATCTAAATTGCATGCCCTAATTGTGTCATGATAAAAAAAATATATTCTAGAAATAAGGAGAAGAAATAGAACAAGAAGGACCTAGAGTAAATAAAGGGTCATAAACATGATGCTAAGTCCAAAGCATTGAAAGAGTCCTCTTCAGATGGGAAACCTAAGAAAGTAATTCACATATGCCTACTACAAAAATTTGGGCATGATAAATCCAAATTCGTGAAAAATAAGATTGACCAACTAAATAAGATGCTCAAGAATCACATATCAATGTTCCTAATTCTTCCAATCAAAGTTCATTAGCACAGGAGTCTTGTAAGGCCAAATACATTAAAAAGGGAAAAAATAAGGTCAATACACTTATTAAAGTTACACCCCAACCTTCCACATGGGTAATTGATTTTTGTGCATTTCACCACATGGATTCATCATAAGACATGTTCTCGTTTTGTATCCTTTTTATTTGCATTCCATCTTGTTGGGTGATGATAACTCCACAAAATTTAGTGGGAGAGGATATGTTGAAGTGAATGATGGGACATTTCATGATATTCTATGTTTCATATTTATCCACCAATATTCTATATATTTATCAAATCTCTCACATCAATTTAGGCAAGAGATTTGATTTCACACCTAATTTAGTGGTTCTTAAGGAAGCGGATAGTGACTCCATAGTTAGATTTTGGAAGCATGTCACTATTCATGATTATATACTTTCTCACATTTTACACCTAATTAATACTCTATTACCCTGTACACTCATTCATATAGCGTGAGTAAATTATGGTATGAGTGATTCATCCATCTCAACTATCTCTACATGGAACAAATTGGTCATCATGGCATGGTTTTAAGGTTGCCATCTATTCATTTTTATGATGGTGTTCACCAAGGTTTCATACATGGTAAGCATCATGAGGAGAAGTATGATAAAGGTAAATCATGGAGAGGTGTGTATATATATATATATATATATATATATATATATATATATTGGAGTCATTTCATGATGACATTGATAGATCATTTCCAGATCCTTCATTCAATAGGACAAAATACATGTTTACTTTCATTGATGGATTTTGAAGGTATACTTTGGTGTACTTTATCAAGCAAAAAATTGAGGTCTTTGATCATTTTCAAGAGTTCAAGGTGCTTGTATAAAAATAGTCGATAAATTCATCAAGTTTTTGTATAGTGACAATGGTGGTGAGTATGTTAATAACCATTTTGAATAATTATGCACTATAGATTAGATTGAACTACAATGTATAGTTTCATATAGTCATCAGCATAATAGTGTTTTAGAGTGAAATAATAGGTCCTTAAAATAAATGGCCAATTATATGCTACACTCCAAGTATCTTACACCTTAGTATTAGGTCGAGGCCACTAACTATGCTTATTATATTCAGAGTTGAGTTACTCATAAAGCATTGAAGGGTTTCACTCATTTTGAAGATTAGAGAGGTTAGAAACCCACAATAAAGCACTTTAAAGTGTTTGGATCTCTTTTTATTTCCCTCATTACAAAGAGGAAACACAAGGCAATTTAACCTCGAAGTCAATTGTGCATCTTCATTGAATATCCCTAGGTTTTTAAGGGATACAAGATTCTCCATCCCACCACTCATCAATTATTAATTGAGAGGAATGTTAACTTTTAAGAGGGTCCTTCAAAATCTACACATGACAATCCCTCTTCCTTAGATGCACTAGGATTTGATGAGAATTTTGATGATTCAAATCTACTTAAGCAACTTCCTCATGTTCTAGATTCTTCTTCTAGTTTTGATGATGATAATAGTGATGAAGACTCACCTCCTTCTCCTAGAATATCTTTAGAGGAAGAGGAACCTCCTTTTAATCTCTAACATATTTTCCTCTCTAGGCTATAAAGACACTAGAAAATTTTGGCCAATGGGTTGGAGATCCATCAAACACTAGACAAGCTCATTCACAATTCCATGATGCCCCACATGATTTTATTACATTTTATTTCAATCCATAGTTATTTTTCAAGGCATAAGGGACTCTTGAGTGGAATGATACTATCAAAAAGAAGTATGGTTCCTTATTAAGGAACAACACTTCCGATTTAGTCCCTTTTCCTAAGTGAATAAAACTTGTTCAATGTAGGTGGATCTACCAAACAAAATTTTAGCATATGGGTCCATAGAAAAGATCAAATCATGTTTGGTAACAAAGTGTTTTTATTAAATACCTAACATTTAATATATAGATCAATTACCAAAATGAACTCAATCTGACTCACTCTTACCATTGCTGCAACACATTTTTGGGATGTTCATTGGATGGATGTGAAGACTTCCTTTCTTCATAATGACCTCAAAGAGTTAATATACATGGATCAACCACAAATATTTATGGAAGATTCCTTATTAGATTTAAAACTTTATAAATCTATCTATGGCCTCAAAAAATCTCATCAAGTTTGGTATGTGTAAATAATATGTTATGGATTATATATCACCTCAATTTTGTACACTTGGAAAACTAATACCTTGGTTATTCCTCATAGTTATAGACCTTTATCACTTCCATAAGTCTTACATCTATTCTATCTTATGCCCCTTGGCCTATATATTAGTCCACCTAGTCTTATGTTGACGAGTGATACCTTCTATCTTACCTATAATTTTTAAAGTATACTTATATTATGACCCTACAATTTTGAGCCTGTACCTATTTTCTAACTACTAGGACATAAGTGTCAGTCCTAAACCCTTGTGTTGATGCCCCTAATGCAAGTTTTTAGTTCCATAAAGTCATAATTTGAAAATGAAATGTATCTTAATGGTTTAATTAATTGGTTTGATGTGATATATATTCACAATCACTCCTCATTCATTACTCACCTTACATACATCTAGAAAATACCTAAGGTAACATATCAAAGCATTTAATCAATCACTCAATAAAGTAAAGATTATTTATTTTCTCTTATTTTCATATCAATCATAGGTATAGCACATACATGGGTATGAATTAATGAAAGAGTAGCCTAATATTCTAATTTTACAAGTTACAAGCTAGGTCATTGTTATACTTGATTTCCACATATTGCATGATTCACACACAAGCTAACACATATGGGATAACTAAATTAGTTTTTGGACCTCTTCGAAGTATTTTATATTTAGGTAGCACTCATTGACACAAAAGTGTCTGGAGTCAATTTGACCCCATGTGCCCACTAACCCATTTTCTCAAGGTCACTTTGAATATGAAAAACTAGGGTTTTGTAATTTCATAAGGAGTGACAATCAATGATCGAGATCTGAATACACCAAATCAAAGGAGAAGATAAATATTGAATCATCTAGGTGGTTAGATCCTTTTTTATTAGGTATTATTTATATCAAATCTATGTCCAATTCAAATATTAGTGCCAATGTTAACATCCATGACTTATGCTAGTTTCTTATCTCCAAAAGCACTCAATCCAAAATTTGGCTACTATTCCAGAATCCTCTTCCAATGTATTTCCTATCTACTCTAGATCTATGATTGTGTTAGCATCAAAACCAAAAAAATATAATTTTTAATTTATCATTTATATATATATATATATATAACATATTTTTACTTACTATTTTTAGTCTATCACAGTTTAATAAATTAAGCATATATTATATCTAAGTTTAGTATTTAATTGGCCTACTATAGAGATAGTTTATCACCCTTGTACCCTAGATTATCTCTATCCCCTTTAGTCCTAGATTTCTTAAATTAGATTTTTAAGGTTAAACATTTGGTGAACCTAACCTTTGAACACCAAACCCTAGTTAGTTTAGGATTTTATGTTTTCTATTTTCCTAATTGTTTTACTTTGTTGTAAATTATAAATTTTTCATTTGTGAAATAATGGAAAATTTTAATGCAAAAACTTATTTTCAAATGTAAGATAAAGAAGCCTCAATAACTCATTTCAATAAAAATAATGGCTTAATAGATGTAATTTTGTATGTTACATAAGATGAAATCATTAAACACGATAAGGCTAAGTGTTCCTCACTTAGTGATAGTGAATCCTTAGAAGTTATTATAACTAATTCCATACCTATTGACCTTCCTACATCTAATGGGGCCATATGATAAGGATTTAAACCTTTTTTCCCAAAATTACTATTACTACATCTACTATGGGGATAACAAATATTTTAACTCAAATATTGGTTTCTATGCCTATTCAAACCATTATTACATCCTTTTTGGTGACTACTCAACTTGATAATATAAATCCCAATGGGTTCACAATTTAAAAACTCCATTAAGTTATAAAGGATTTGGAGGAAAAGGTTACAAACATTGAAAAAAAATGTTATAAAGTCTCCTCATGCTATTGATTCCTAATACGTGTTACATAACCTTATTTAAATTGAGATATCTTTGCACCCTTATCCAACTAGTTTTTTGCACTTGACTTCACATTTTATGATGTAAAGGGTGATTCTAATTAGCATATTAAATCCTTTTATGTGGCATACCTAGACTATGCCTCCAATGGTAAAATTTTGACCAAATTATTCCCAAGATGCCTCAAGGACTATGCTTTGAGGTAATTATATGATTTACCTCTCCAAACTGTGAAAGAATTCAAGCCTATTTTAGATTGGTTTTTTCACACTTTTACATTAATATATTTAAAAAGGTTTCTTATGATAAAATTGCAAAAATTAAACAAGGAACAAATGAACCTATCAATGAATACGTCTTTAGGTATAAGATAATATTGGCTAAAATGACAACTACTATGGTAGATAAAGAGTTTCAAGACATATTCAAGAAAATTTTGCTTGCTCCTTTACATGAATCCATTATTTTCAATAAGTTCAAATATTTTGATGACTTATGCCATGTTGTAGAGGATCGTGAAATGAAAATTAATTTCATTAAATAATTTCAGGTATTTATCAAACACACTGGCTACATATACATATATTTCCAAGTTCACAATCAAGCTAAGTTATAAGGTAAAACCTCTCGAGCCTAAAAAGGGAGCAACCACCATAGTTACATAGTTTCATAATAGCGTAATTGGCTTGTCTTATATAATACATCAAAGAGATAATTTACATGCTTACTTGAGTATTTAACTTCATTAATCTAACTAATAGTAAAGTGTCATATTATATCTCTCCCTCATCCTATAGAGGTTGATATGAATAGACCTTTACCCAAAATATATGATGCAAATGCTTATTATGATTATCACCAAGAACCATGACATTCTAAAAATAGATGTTTTACCTTGAATCATAAGATCCAAGACCTCATTGATAACTAAAATATTATATTGGATGAACCTCCTAAGGAATCTAGTTCACAACTAGGTGATCACCAAAAACAAAATATATTTAACAATCTTTTGCAAGACCATTCTAAGAAAGAACCAGAAGTGCAAATGGCATATAATTCAAATTATCCTCCATCACATTATGGGAAACATTTAGATGGGTTTATTATTAATTATACATGACATATACATCCTATGGTTTAGAGACATTCTATTAATTTATATGACACTAAGATTAAGGACAATGACTCTGATCTTCATTCTATAGTCATTAAGGCATTCCTTGATCACTAACCTATACACAATTTTATGATTAATAATGGGGAAAGTGAAATTTTTTAAATCATGGAATCCAAGTAATACTCATAATGATTTGAATCCTTATACTAAATAAATTAGAAAATTTGATGGGACCTCTGCGAAGGTTCTTGATGAGATTAAGCTACCTTTATAGATTAGTCCCACACATGTGGTTACTACATTTTTAGTTATACCTTTCATGAGAATATTTTAAATGTTATTGGGAAGACCTTGGATCCATACACTTTGAGTGATACCTTATATAGTACATGGGTGTGTTAAATACATTAATTCCAATTGGGTAATTATAGTTCTTGGAATCCCATATGAGTATCTTCTTTAAAAATAAAAATTTATACCTAGGCAACTAATTATCAAACCTACTAAGGTTAATTGATGAAAGAGCATCTACAATAGCTTCATGGAGGACATGGTCAAGCTAAGATAATCAAGCATGTAAAAAAAGTAAGTTAGAGAGAATCCACATGTTGGAATAAAATATAGGATTATGGATTAAATAGTGAATATGGTTGAAAGGATTTTGTTAGGAAATATTCTCACATTATCAGATTAGTTTAGATTGGATGTCTTATTAGTTTGTTTTAGAGCCCAAGTTGGGCGTAGGAGAGAAAAGAGGAGTCTATTTCAAAAAGATTGTTATAAGTAAATAGGATCTCATTCAAAGAGAGTAATGTAGAGAAGAGAGGAGGTATATATAGGGATATATCATTCAAGGAGAGAGAGAGATGTAAGAGGGAGAGAGAGGATAATCAGGAGAAGAAGAGAATGTAAGAATGGAGGAAAGAGATAGAAGGCTTGATGTGAGGATAAAGAAGAATTATGAAGATGACCAATAAGGATTTGGAAGCCATTGAAATGGGTCGTAGAGTATTGAACTCTTTTTTCTTAAGTATCTTGTTTGATGAATAATAAATTATATTTTTTTCTCATGTTAAATTTATATAAACAGTGCTTTCACTTATGGAAATCTGGTTCAAATAATGAACATGCCTATGTATGTGTGTTTTCTTTAGAGCTTAAGGAATAATGAATATCCTAAGGAATAATGATAAAAACTAGAACCTTTATAAATGTTTTATGAATGAATTTGAAGTTTTATTTTATGACACAAAGGTCTAAATCTCTTGAGATGTGTTAAAGAACTATGGATAGGGTATATGACAGGGGAGTCTAGCATACACACAATCCACTATTACCAAGATAGATCAACGTGAAAAGAGATGAATGGATATTGTAGAAGATTATGAGAAATTCAATGGGATTAGTTTGGATATCAATTAAGGAAAAGGTAAGTTTTGAAAAACCTTTAAATGCTTGAACTCCTTAAAGTATGCTCTCAGCCTGTAGGTGATAGGGCATAGATAGATGCATAGAATTTTATATGTTTTGTGAAATAAAAGTGGTTTATTAGATGTTAATAATCATGAGACTATGAATATTTAATATAATTAGATTTTTAATATCATTATCATTCTTGTGTATCTTTTGAGGTTGAAGGATTTGAGAAAAAAACATAGAAAACCTTGATCACTGCCTGCAACACACATTATAGACAAACTAGATCCTTTTGCTTGGAATGATTAGAGAGTTAGAATGGATTGGTAGATGATAATATAGGTTTTAAAACACTTAAAAATACATTAAACACCAAATTTGAACCTTTTAAATCCCTTTGAACACTCACAGTTAATAAAATAAGCTCTCGGCATTGTGCAGGCCTTAGGAACCCTAGATCTAGGGTTTGGTCTCTAAAATGAGTTTAGACCAATGAAAATGATTTAAATTTTGTAATACTACCATTATATATGTTTAAAAACTTTTATAAGTGGTTTCATGTTGGTATAGTATGGAAAAGTATGGAAAAACCATGTTGCAATCAAGTCCTAGGTGAATGCATGCATAAGAGAGTAGAGTGATTGGAGAAAAGTGGATTTGTCTGAAAGAAAGGGACAAGAAATGGTTGATTAAAATGTAATGGCATAATGTGTATCTATAATTATGATTTTTTTGGCTATGAATTCTATACAATGATCAAGACAAGGATCTTTACATAGGAGGGCTAATTGGAATAATGCTTATAAAGAGAAGTACAATTCCGTACAAAGGAACCTCATATGATTCTCAAGTATGTTGTATAAGAGAATAATGGGTATTCATAAGTATGATTAATTTCATGTTTAATATAAATTATGTAAATATATGACCTAAAAATAGAGAAAAAGGGCTCTAAGGAGCATATCTCAGCCAACAGGTAATTTGAGATTTTTGAGCCTTCTAAGAAAGAATGAATGATCTTGATGGGTTTGTATAGATGTGTTAAGGTATATGTAATGTCTCCAAGATGTTATATCATATAAATAAGGTTTTTTTAATAATTAAGGCATTTGAATCTAAGAAGAAAGGTCTAGAGGAGGTGTGTGTGCATTGGCATCATTAATCCACCATAAAAGGGTGAGCGATAAGTAATCACATTTACTAGGCAACCAATACTTGAGAGACCATTACATTAGATACATACAGTAGATTCCATGAAATTCTAATATTTTATTACACACTATATTTAGATATCTAGAGCACCTAAACATGTTTCTATTAGTATTATTCCAAATAAACCACATAGCACATAAAGATGGGTTCCATCAACCCCTTTTCCTTTTATTTCTACTTCACGACCTTAGATTCCTATTATACATACATAAGGAAATATAGATAGCATAATGATAGATATTACACATATACATTCTCCTTAGTAGTACCACAAATTCCTTACACCCAATTTTGAGTGGGGAAATACCTATGACCATTTTTTGAATGGAATAATATGATGATATTTCCTCCTCAAATATTCCAAAAATAATCAAAAAATAAAAAATAACTTATAAAAATATATTTAGCATAAACATAATCTATTGGATCATTGGCATCTATGTGGTAGTTCCATGTTGATGGATGGCATATTAGTTACTTATACATAAACACGTGTGTCACACTTTTATTTGAATGTGATACAAGCATACATACATAAATGATCTATTCTTATTTTGGATATTGGGCCTTCCATCTACTCATGTTATATGGACATTTGGGGGCATCTGATTATTTTATCACAATACTCATAGGTTATATGGTTTGAGGATCACTTTTCATTATCATTTTTTTGTTTGTACGTACTTACATGTGCCTTTATCTATGATTATATATTTCATAATGTACTTGATATGATATGCACTCAATTTTTTTTCTAACACATATGATCTATGGGCTACTAGGATATGTTTATATTGGTTATTTATGTTTTCCTTTATGCACTTCCTTGAGTGTCTTTCCTTGATATTATCTTACTTATTCAAGAATTTGAATATGTTCATTTTTTTATGGCCCATGTGCCCATGTGTGTCTTCTTTGGCATTTGAACATGTCATTGTTTGTTTTATATACATTAAAATATGTCATTCTTGCTTTTGTGAACATTTGAATAAGTCATGCCATTATTATTGTGTGGCATTTGAACATACCTCTTATTTACAACCTCTTGGGACCATTGTGTGTTGACTTAATTTTGAGTGGTCTTGTGTGTGTGCTTGTTTACTTGTTGAGCTTGTACTATTATTATCTATACATTACCCTAATATTTATCATGCATCTTAGGCCTTCATATGATCACATTTTTCTATGCACTTCAATGCTAAATTTACCCTTACATGTTCTTCTATATGATACATAGTTTCATTCACAAATTATTAAGTTGTATTATCCTTTTGAGGTGAGGTACTATTAGTTTATATTCTTCCCTCACCTCAAATGGGGGGCATATTAGTGGGGGCATGTCATAGACGTATGACTTCCACACATTCACAATTTTAGATATACAGTGGGGGCATGTTTTGGAAGCATGTTCTTCATACTTATTTAGTATTTGGCACAATTTTTATAATCATTGGGGGCATGATTTGGAAACATGTTTTCCACACTTATTCAATATATATATATATATATATATATATATATATATATATATATATACACACACACTTATTCATTATTTGGTACAATTTTAAAATTTAGTTGGGGCATGCTTCAAAAGCATGTTATCGACACTTATTCAGTATTTGGCACACCCAAATTTAGTGGGGGCATGTTTTATAAACATGTCCTCCACATTAGCACTTATTTCAATTTTCATATTTCTCATTATATAATGGGTACATGCTTTGGAAGCATGTTCTCCACACCTACACAATTTCTTAATTGGCCAAAGCATACAATTATATAAATTCAAATTCATAGTTGTGTCAAAATTATATACATTGGTACCATTGTTATACACAATTTTAGCATGAGACATATACAAGGTGTAGATTTTATGCAATGTGTGCTAATATTGTAAAATACAAATTAATTTAAGATTTATAACACTCTCAAGTACTACCATCACCTATTAGGTCAAACTTTTATGGACTATATTGATCCAATCTACTACAATAGTTGGTTTGTTTTTGGTATGGTTGAGAATCACTCAATATTTCCATGTTTTCATTTTATAATTGATTATATCATCCATCCTCATAAGTTTGATAGTATGATTTTACTTTGTTCACTCATACTCACCAAGTTATAAGTACGATTAGGTTTCAAAGTTGAGCAAATCTCAACTATCAGGTGGAAACTCACTTTTTCTCCAAGGTTGGGGACATGTGCCTTCTAATATCTCTTTATATCCATTGATATATATATATATATATATATATATATAATTTACATATTTATATATTTGTCATAATATCAATTTCAGTGATTCATAATAATACATCTTTCAAATCAAGTTTCTAATAGGCAAGGCAGTTGCATCGATACACATGTGTACTCCTAAATATTTATTTTTAAATTTCAATCATTTAAATGCTTTTAATTTCAGATTATATGCATGGATTATATAACATATTTTTGGTTTCAGGTCAGTCACTATAAAATCACTCAAGTTGGACTCAAATAAAGGCAAGGTGTGTTATACACACCCATGTATGCATTTATTCTCCTTTAAACCAACAATTTCATTACTAGATTAAAGGGGAGGCAAATGTAGATGATATTTTATGGTTTATATAACACCTTGGTCTTGTAAAATTTGAAAACTCAAACTTTTATTGTTCATCTTAGTTATTGACCTTTCATGCTTTCAAATTTCTCACATCTGCTCTATCTCATACCCCTTAGAATATCTCTTCATTCGACTAATGCTATGTTGATGACCTAGACCTTTTATCTTACCTAAAATGATTAAAATATACTTATATTATGCCTTTATAAGTTCTAATCCTATACCTATTTTCTAACTTAAAGGACACAAGCATCGGTCCCAAACCCCTATGTTAATTCTAGTGCCCTACCCTATTGTAGATGTCTAGTGCCTAAAGTCATCTAATTTATAAATGAAATGTATCCTAATGGTCAGCTTAATCTCTTTAATGTGAGATATTTATTAATAGGAGTGGTATATATTCAAAATCACTCCTCATTCATTAGTCGCCTAGCATACACCTATAAAATACTTAAGGCAACTTATCAAGTCATTTAATTAAGCACTTAATAAAGCAAAGCTTCTATATCTTCTCCTATTTTATAAAAATAATAAGGATATCATATACAAAACTATAAATTAATGAAGGAATAGCCTAAGATCTCAATTTTCCAAGTTACAAGCTATGTCATTATTGTACTTGTTTTCCACATATTGCATATTCATATAAAATACATGTAGGGGTGAACTACATTAGTCTAAGGCCCTCATCAAAGTATTGGCTATGTAGGTAACACACATTGATAGAGGGGTTTTTGGGGTCAGATTGACATTGTGTGCCCACTAACTCTTTTTCCTAAGGTCACTATGAAGATGAAGAACTAGGTTTTATAATTTGATTAGGAGAGTTTATGACATAGATTTGACTTCACCAAAGTGAAGACAAATACAAATCCAGAATCATATAGGTGGTTGCATCCTTTTCCAATAGGTATTCCATACATGACACTTGCATCTAGTTTAGATAGTAATGTCGATGCTAACATCTAAGGTGGAAGCTAGTGTTCATGACTCTAAAGACACTCAATTCAAAATTTGGTGATTGTTCCAAAATCCTCTTCTAGTCCACTTCTTGTCTGTTCCAAATCCAAAAGTATGTTAGCATCATAACCATATAAGTACATTATTTCTTTATCATTTCTATATCTAGCATAGTTTTACTTACTATTTTTATCATATTATAGTTTAATAAATTTAGCATATGATAGATCTAAGTTTAATATTTAATTGGCCTATTATAGAGATAGTTTATCACCCTTGTACCCTAGGATATCTCTATCCCCTTTAACCTTAGATTCCCTAATCTATATTTTTAGGGTTAAATAGTATGCCAAGTTGGAATCTTTTATTATTTTATTTGGGTTCACCAAATTCCATTATGATTCAAATGTCTACATTTTAAGGTAGGATGATTCACTCTTGATTCTGGTTCTCTATGTGGATGACATATTGATCATAAGGAGTTATTCATCCACCATCATAGTAGTGAAAAATAATTTATCTAACAGTTTCTCAATGACTATCTTGGGTGTGTTGCATTATTTCTTTGGGATTAAAATTTCTCAGTCTAAGTCTGGGATCATTATTGCATAATTTAAGTATACTCTTAATTTAGTTGCATAGTTTAACATGGCTAACTGTAAGCCACTTTGACTCCTTTTCTATTTAGTGTAAATTTTGAGGTTGATTGTCCATATCTTTTGGTTGATGTTACCTCATATCGACAACTTGTTAGTAGTCTCATCTACCTTATGCACACTAGACCTTACATTTTAGATGTAGTGGGCATGGTCTCTATATTTATAAGGAACGACATAAACTACACTTGAAATTAACTAAGTAAATTATCCACTAAATTCAAGCTATTCATAGTTTTAGGATTCACTATGGAGTAGGTATCAATGTTAACATAATTATTTATACAAATTCAAATTGGGCTACTGATATTTAGAATCATAAGTCTACTTTAGGCTATAATTTCTCCCTTGGTTTAGGGCTCATTAGTTGATCAAGAAAGAATTAAAATGCTATTAATTTATCTTCTATTGAGGTAAAATATATAGGAGTTTTTAATGATGCCACTACGGCTATTTGGCTTCATGGGATTCTCACTGAGTTTGTCATCCAATTTTGATGACCAAAAATCATATTTCAAGACAACCAAAACACAATCCAAATTTGTAAGAATTTGTTCCTCCATCAATAGACCAAGCATATCGAGATTCACATAGATTTCATTCAAGATATCATCCATGAGAAAGTCATTTATCATTTTTGAGATCTTCTTGGGATTTGGGAAGCTCTAAATTTTTGGCCAATGATTCTAATACAACCTTTTGGTTGTAAATACAAGCATCTTATATTTTGATTTGTTCTTAATATTTCACTACTCTATATAAGCTTATCTTCATACATTTGATACTATATAGAATGTTCCTTGATTATGGCCTACTTTGACAAATGATACATGGTTTCATATGAAATATAATTTTTAATCAGTTGTCTTCATATGTTTGAAATGAGTAGTTGGTGATTCAGTATAGTTCATTTATCAAGATACAAAATATGTTTTTATATGAACCCACTTTGGAATCTTTACTTTAGTTGGAATATAGAACTTGGTGTTATGAAAGGATGAAAGGATGATTGGAAGTTTGTTTTTTATTGAGCACTTCTTTGCTTCTAGTCATATTTTTCTTAGTTGAAGTTATTGAATTATTTAAGGAATTTGTCATTTGAAGGTTCTTATTTGAGTTCTCTCAAATTTATAACTATGTCAAGTTGGACACTGGATTCACGATATTTTGGTAGAAATGTTTGGTGAAGAGGTAATACATATTAGAGTGGTGGTACTCCTTTATGGAGTAGTCATCATGAAAGACCATTTAGGGGCCATAGGGATGCCAATGCCTTCTCTTTCCCTTTTAATTATGGAACTCATGTTTATATCCACTTTGATGTGAATGATAATTTTTTTTAAAACTTATTGGATTATATATCTTATTCTTCCTGACAAGCCAATAGATGATCTTGTCCACTTGGATGAGGTACATCAATTGAATCTTCTCATCACATGGACATAACTCTTGACTCCATACCTAACAAAAACCATGTTTTCAACTATGCTTATTATTTCTTGAGCTTAACCAAAATCTCTTTAATCTCAATCCTCTATTGGTTATTGTTTTTAAACTTACTACAACATTTTTTGACAAAATTTATCTTCAGGTAAGAAACATGTTGGTAGACCTATGTCCCAACCTATGGTGATCCACATGCTAACAAAATTCAAACTTGAGATAGATGATGATTTTAGAGGTATGAACTTGGTTGAATTATGTATTTAATTATTGGAGTACATTGAGTACCAAACAGACAATGGAGATCCTTTGATTGATCTAGTTTTTAGGAGTCTTTTTGATTCATAGAAGTTTTTGTACAGTGATTTTTTTTAATTTGATTGTGTTATTTATATTTATTTTGTTGAGACACTTGTTATGGTACTATTCATTGATACTTTTAGTTATGATATCTTTTCATAGCAGAATTTAGTAATATTAGACAATTATAGTTTTGAAAACTTTTATCAATTTAAATAGCATGATTAGTTATTCATGTGCTTATTCAGTGGATTTTTGATGATCATGCTTGGTTTTGATAGTGGTTATTTAGTGTGTTCATACAATGGTGCTTGCCTAGATACTTCACTTGTTTGACATTTGATCATGTGATGTTTACACATAAAATTCTATGCTACTTAAATATTATGATGTTGTATATTGTTTATATGATTAGACATAAGTATTAATTGATCATTTTATTCCTACGCACATGTAAATAATTATTTAGTGATGTTCACAACTTTCAATGGGCCCCACCCATTAGATAATATTAAGTTAGTCTATATTATTTTAATTCAATCTCATGAACATTATTCTAAAGTTATAAAATATAAAGTTAAGTTATAATCTATATAACCTATAAAGCAAATAATAATAAAGTAATGACTTTTTTTAAGTTAATTAACTTTACAATCATAACTAACTAAAGGTTAGTTATAAATTCAAACCATAACCACCTTCAATGAAGTTGTTTTAAAAGGAGTTTGAAGACACATAACAAAGGGAGAAAGCACACATGTATTAATATTTCTTTGATTTCCAATCTTCTAGACCTTTCTTCTTTTATGCAAGCATCTATAAGATTGAATAATCACTTGTACATCGACCAAACAATAACTTCTCTGATGATAAAATAATCTACTTGAATAATTTAGGTATATCTAAGTTTATTAATAGATTTTAATAATTAATTATCTAAAAAATTATCAATTATTAATGTCTTTAATTATTGTAGATATACAGTCATATGCACAAAACTTTATGTACTTTACCTAAATAATGATGAAAACTTTGCATTCTGTAACAAATTGTTAGAATATTGATTGTGCAATAATTTTATATTGAAATATTTGCTTGTAATAAGTTTTATTTCAAATTTTTCTCAATAACATTTTACTTTTATACTCTTAAGATGATTATTTTACAAGTCTCACACTTTTTATTTTATTTTTTTCTTAATTAGTTTATTTTATTTTCTTAGTTGTTTTAAATTCTTTTTATAATTTAGATTATCTCTTTAGATTAGTTTGTTTTTATTAATTAATTAATTTTATTTTCTTAATTTCCTAATCTTTAAGGTATTTATATTTAGTAATCCAAGTTGTTAGTCCTCTTTAGTTCTATATTTATTTAATTTTATCTTACTTCTTTATTGGTTAGTTTATTTTTATCTTTAGTTTATGTGTACTTTCTTAGATTTTTTTGGTTAATATACACATTCTTATATCATTTTAGATTAATATTTGATTCCTTATTTTTATTTATTTGATTCATAGTTGGTTGTTGTTAGACTAATGTTGGTATTTATTATGTTTTCCTTGTTCAATTTTTGTTTTTGTTTCTTTTTTTATTTAGGTTTTCTACATTATTTCTCTTTTAGTTTATTTTAGTATTTTGTGGCATTGATCCTGATACAAATAAATGTGTTATTGAATTATAATGGGACATAAATATTTCTTTCAAGAGACAACCTCTCTCATATGTTTTACTTTGTTGGATAGGTTAGATTATATTTATTTGTTCTGATTCTAAATAGATTATATGTTTTAAAATATTTAAAATGATTTATAAATAATAATTATGTTTAATTTATTATGTATTAAGTTGACTTATTCTCATAATTATTAAATAACCCATCTGCACATCTTAGGATCATTTTTTGTTGCTTATATCCTCTACATTTAAACTAGGTTGATTCCATCTTGACATTCATGATAGATAAAAGGGTTGATTTTTTGACATAATTTTTTTGCCATCCATAGAGCCTCTCATGGTATGGCACATGATGGCTCACTTGTTGAAAATCTTGAATAGTGCAACACAATTTACATTTTTTTAGACATTTATAGTCCTCAAATTGTTGAGGATGAAGGAACAATTGATATGGAGAATGACATATTAAAAAAAAATTATCCATGTTCTATACTTGTCTTTGAACCTCCTCTCTATATATCAGATCACACATTCAAGTGTAAAAAAAACCATTGAGATTACACCTACCAATGTTGTCATTCTTAATATCCACTATTTCAGCCACTAGCAAGGTTGATCATCCAACATGCTTGTACAAATTTGAAAACTTTATGTTCACACAACCTTCACAAGTCATGATTTCAAATTCTAATGACTTGAGTAAAAAAAAATCATGAGTGTTTTATTCATGTCAACTATTGGTCATTGAAAGACCTCAAAAATAATCACATGGTTATTTTTTTCATAATTTTATTTCAAATATGGAGTTTTTCTAGGTTGTACATTTAGAATACAACACATGGATCCATTTCCTAAAGGCAAATTCTTGAGAGAAAGTGAAAAATTATATTTTTTTCATAGTGACCTTTTGTCCTTTCCCAATATTTATTTTCAAAAACATAAATACATGATTACTTTCATTGATTATTTATCTCATAAAAATTGGGTCTACTTTCTGAAAAGTAAAACAAAATTCTTTGATCACTTCAAAAAATTTAGGACCCTTATTGAAAACCTATAAAATAAAAAAAATCAACATTTTAGAATATATAATGGATGATATTTTTTCAATAATCAAATAATTATATTTTATAAATAGTTAGGAGTTCAACATCAACATATTGTACCCTATGCCCCTAAAAAATGGTATAGTTGGCCACCAAACCCATAAAGTAAAGGAAATTGCCAATTACATGTTACATTCCAAATATTTTCCTTTGCAATATTGGGCAGAGGAAATTTAGTGTGTATCCTACATCAAAAATCACATTCCCTACTTTACAATGTAAAATATGACTCCGAAATAAAAATGGTCTGGTGTCAAGTTAATTATTTCTAATTTGTTAGGTTTTAGATGTAATGCATGTATGTGCATTCTAGATGAAAATCATAAAGAAATGGAAATTAAGGGTAATCCTTGTATATTTTTTAACTATCGTGAATATTTAAAATAATATCATCTTATTGTTTAGGGCAACACTAAATTTATTAACTAGTAAAATGTGTTATTTAATGAACAATCTTAAGCTTTCATGCCAACATCTCCTACTTATTCTCCTCCAATATCTTCTTCCAAGTTGGATATAATTTGTGAGGTCTCTTATGAAGAAAAAAATAGTTTATATGACTACCATATTGATGTTAAAACACTTTATATGATCATCTATAGGTATGATAACTATCATCTCCACCAATGCCCAAAAACATTTAGAATGCACTTGAACAACTAACAAATCCTCTAAATAAATGGGATTGCACATTTCATAATAAGGATGGTGCCTTTTTAGGGGATTTGAAAGATCAAATCATGATAAGATCACAACATTTGTATGATGTTTAAAAATTTTCATAGTTATAAGTGAAAATATCTAAAAACTTATCATCAAGATTCTAATCATCCTAATGGTAGGCATTTATAGCAAAAGAACTTCTTTCTTTGAAGAAGAAAAATATTCTGCTTCCTAAAGGAGTAAAAATAGTAAGGTGCAAGTAGGTGTACCACACTAAGTATGCACCATATGGTTCTATTGATAGATACAAATCCTAAATTGTAGTAAAATGTTTTTCACATGTTGAAAGTGTTGACTACCATGAAATATTTTTTTCTAGTTTTTAAGAATAATTCCATCATGATAGAATTCTGCTTAGCTGAAACACACAGGTGAGAATTCCATCAAATGGATGTCAAAATTTTCTTCTTGCATAAATAGTTTCATGAATAAATTTGTATGTCCCAACCTCCTAGGTATATGATCAGTGAGAACTCTAGATTTATATGCAAATTGAAAAAGTCATTATAGGGTTTAAAACTAGATTCTCAAGCTTGGTATGAAAATATGGACACATTATTAATAAACTCTAGCATTACAAAGATTCCCTTTGACCCCACATTCTACACCAAGATAGTAGATAGGAAACTCTTTATTTTGGTCCTCTATTTCAATTACTTAATCATCACAAGGATTTCCACCAAGTAGATTCATGATTTGAAAGCTTAGATAATGAAATCTTTTGAGATGAGGGACTTGGGATTGTTGCACTTTTTCCTTAGGCTTCGAATTTCAAAATCTAAGAAATGAATATTTTTAATCAATCCAAGTATCCTCAAGACATAATTAACTATGTCAACATGAAATACTACAAGTCTAAATTAACTCCTTATCAATTTGGAGTCAAGCTTTTAGCCAAACATTATTCTTGTTTGTTTGATAGTACACTTTATAGGAAATTGGTAAGAACTATTTTGTATCTGACTCATAGTCTCATACTCATACTGATATTTCATTTGTTATGAAATTAGTATCACCTTATTATAAATACCCCCATGAAATCCATTGACAAGTTGTAAAATACATTCTAAATTATATTTGTGGTACTAATAACTATGGAATCAAGTACAATTAGGTACAGAAGTCTCAATTTTTTGTTACACTTATGATGGGAACAAAGAAGTTGTCATCTACCTAGATTGTGATTGGATAGGATATATAGATGATCATAATTCCACCACAATGTACATTTATCATCTTGGGGCAGAAACCATGACTTGGTCTTACAATAAATAGACTACTTTTGATTTTTTATACCATTAAATTTCAATATAGTGTATCTTTTTTTACCAACCATGAGTTATTTTAGATTTTATGCTTCCTTTCTAAATTTGGATTTCCACAGACCCAACCCACACCACTTTAGTGTCATAATCATATTTTCATCCATGTTTCTATAAACCCAATAAATTAACAATGCATAAAGAAAATTTAAATCCACATGAATTATATTCATAAATTGATACAAGACAAGGTTTGTGATAAGTCTTTCCAAATAGATGATAAGTAGAAATATTCGTACAACCATTACTTGAGATTTGATTTGCTTAGCTTAGGTGTTTTTTGGGAGTGAAGGAAGGTGTCATTAATAGGGGTAGTTATTTTATTACTCTATCCTTCCTGTCATCAAAGTAAATTTTAAGGAGGGATGTTAGTTTATTTAATTACACTGAATACACCAATGCATGGTTTTAAGATGCACTTGTAATATTTATTTTTAATTTGTGGGTAGAAACTAATTGGTGCATGCTTATCCACAATCTATTATTAGAGAATATTATAAATTGTTTAAATACTTAATTAATATATACTAATAATAATTTTATTCTATTCTATTCTATTTATAACTACAACCAAAACTCTAACTGTAACCCTAACCTCATCCTCCTCTCTTATCTATATAAAAAAATATAGGGCTAGTGGGTGAGGCATATTTTGGTTGAGAGTTACCACTATAGTGGTAGAATTTGGCTAGTGGTCTTAATCAAAATAGGTAGTTATTCTATTTAGATGAATATTTGTTACTTTTTTTCTTAGCTTTTATATATTTATTATAAAGATATTGAGGTTTTTTTGTTTTGGTAATAAAACAATTATGGACCCTATCAAAAAATTTGTTAGTTCTTTGTGCATGTGAATGAGATCCTACATAAACATGTACAACTACGTGATCTTCACTGACATCCTTATTTTTTCCTAGGACATTTTCACCTCATGGAATAGAGAAAAATTAAATCAATGTGCAAACTCCTTAATGTTTTGGTTATGACCTATTGATAGAAATTGATAAAATAGGCATGATAAACTTTGTTATCAAAAAAAATAGATGATAAAATGACTAATGGGTACACACACACACATTCCTCCAATGACACATGGTTTATCCCTATAAGATATAAAAATATAAAAATCAAGGCATAAGGGATCCACAAATTAAGGATACAGTGTCATGGATTGACTAGGACTTGGGAAAAATTAGAAATAGTGTTTTGGACATTTTAGGAGCATTTTAAATCATATGAAGGAAAATTAATACTCAATATGTGGGTTTATATATTTTTTTCATTAAATGGATATATTATCATTACCTAAAATTGAATATAAATTTAAATTATGATTAAGATCTAAGTTAGGGGTTGATGACATCAAGCCCTATACAAGGGGAAAATGTACCAAAATATCTAAATGTGTGAACATGAACCAAGTGTGATAAAACACAAGAAAACCCCAATTGAAAAGGGTTGTGTAATATAATTAGGTGTCTAAATAACTCCCCTACTTTGATGCATGTCTAGGATGTCAATGCATGTCTACATTAAATTGAATAAAAATAATAGCTAAAGTAATTACCTTGACTTGCCTAGGTAAGGAATGATGAAATGATTTAATTATTGTGAAAAACTCTTCCCACACTTTGATTATTCATAAAACTCTAGTATACATATTAGCAATGGCCAAATTCTAAAAATTAGTCAATGCCATATTGAATCAGTGAAAATATAGTAATTATAAATAGTAATTGAAAACATAAGCATCCTCCTTCAAAAGCCTCATTTCTGTAGATTGCTTGGTCTGTTGGACCCTCATTTATCTTGTGGAACATATGGATAGAAAGGAATAGGTGGATTTTCCAAGATGTTCAGTTGGAGCTCAACACTATTTGGGCGAGAATCCTCAGTTCACTGCATGAAACTCTTATTGCTAAGGGTAATAGGGCTGATGGCTTGGGCCCAAAAGATGCTGATATCTATTCCTGATTTTCCTTTGCTCCTACCACTACCACTTCCATCACTCCTTCCACTCGCTCAGTGAATGTAACCAGGTAACAACCATGACCTGTCAACAGGGCAGGATGGTGGACTCCCCTTGTGGCTAGAATTATGAAAATCAACACTGATGGCTCTTCACGTGGGAATCTAGGGGCTGCTGGTATTGGTGGTGTGGGGCACGATAGCGCCAGGGATATTCAGTTTCTTTTTTCTATCTATAAGGGCCATTATACCAATAATCTCATAAAAGCTATGGCTATCTTGGTGGCTGTGCAACACTGTTGCCAACATGGCTGGTATAGCATTATTTGTGAGTCAGATTCACAGGTAGTTTTTAACTTATTGAATAAATGAAACTTTGTTAATGTGGATTGGCATTTGGCTGTGATTGTCCAACAAATCCTGTAGCTATGTAATTCCTTAGACTCTGTGGTTTTCAAGCATATTCCCCATGAGTGGAATGGGGTGGCTGACTATCTAGCTAAGTGGGCCTCTAAGCAAGGGCCTTTATGGAACATTTTTGATCATTTGTTGCTTCCTTTGGATTTCTTATAGAAGTTGGTTCAACTTGTTGACCAGGATAAGGCTTTGTAATGTTTCGCTTCCATTTCTTTATCAATAAATTTTTACCCCTCTTTTAGTTTTTAAAAAAAACACAAGCATATGAATGAATACATATATTAGTATGTAAAAAATGTTATTGTAACTTGAAAAAATACCTTATCACGCTCTGATAACACTCTCTCTAGGATATTATAACTTTCAAAGTTAGTTTTGGAAACTCAACTCTATTTCTTGATTAGGGAATAAAATACTAGGCCATTTATTATGCTCTAATTTATCTCAAATTCATTAAACCTACTCAATCATTTTTCTCAATTTTTTTCATTATGAAAGTAAAATTTCTTGATATATTCCCACCTTTTGAGGTTAGGGATTGTAAACATGTTTGTATAATCACTCATATCAAAAGAAATATTTATGCATACCATGTGTCATCAAGTAATATATTCAAAATAATTGTAATCCTTTAAAAAAATTAAAAAAACATGTATGTAAACATCATACAATATTTACATGTAAATATCCTTAGTAAGATGTAGCCTTGTGTTATGGGATTAAGTTATTTTGATGGTAAATGTTTAGTGATCACTCTTAACAATTTCCTTATTTACAGTTTTATTTTTTTATATATGTTTGGGTGAGAGCCCCTATATAACCCTTAATATCAACCCCCAAAAAAATTTAACCTTGTGTGAGGATAATAAATATAATGAAAGGCATGCCCCAATGTATCAATGTATGCTTAGGAGGGCTAGATAAGGAATGAAGCATAGACACAAGTAGTATGGCCCAATAGATTTATAATAAATACCATGTCAACATATGTACCATGTATATAAATACAAAAATATTAATTCTCATTATGTGGATCATGTCATCAAGCATATTAATGTTCATGGTATAGACCATGGCACCAAACATATTATATTGCATAATATAGGAAACTATTCAAACACAAACATGTAACCACATATAGTAATATAAATCATCATGCAAGGACATATGACTCACAAGTAATGAAAAATGACATGAAAACTATAATATCATCTAAGGACAAATAATAAATAAGGTATAAACAAATAAAATGTTCAAGCATACACAAACATACATATAAAATCAATCGAACAATCATAGGCATACACATAATGCAATCACTATGTAACCATGAATGTATATATCCATGTAAATATTAAATATGTAGGCAATAGAAATATATTATACAATAAATTCAAGTATCTCTAAATTATAAATGGAAAACAATGAATATGTCATTTTATCCATTGTAATAAGATGCCCCTAGCATAAGGCATACCACCAATGTGATAATGTCCTCAAGATGTGGCCATAAAAAATAGTTGTGTAGAATCTAAAATTCCATGATCATATGAAAATTGTATATCATGCCTCTCATCCACTCAAATAATACCATGAGAATAATGTGTGTAAACATGTATATGTAAAACATATATAAAAATAAAATAAACATGACATGTATCCATTGACAAGGAAATTTATATATTTTATAATGTTTTTTACATTTTATAAATTTTGATACAATAAGTTTTTAAATCATGTAATAAAATCCAAGGAGTGCATGAAATATTAATAAATTTAAATAAATAAATAATAAAATAAAACAAGGATCACAATCATGGAAGCTAAGGAATGAAATCAATCAAGCCGAAGAAAAATAAACTAGGAGAAAAAAGAAGAGGATGATTCCAAACAGCCTAAAACTTCCCTCAAAACTCAATTCTTACTAGGACAAAAGTTTTTGATATATATGTTATCATCATAAATACGTATACACATTTTTTTGGAATGGGATTAATAATCAAAGGATAAGGGTCACTACAACATAGAACATAACATAAACCAAGGAGCTAGAATAATGCTAATGAAAATAGAAGGCAAGAACTAAGGTGTTAAATCTACAATGAAAAATGAGAAAAAAACATAAGCTCAATAGAGGAAGGCACATGAAAGGAAATATAGTTACAATAAATGAGGCTATGTACAATAATAAACTATATTATAATAATGGTGTATTGATGAAGCACAAGATATAGGCTAGCATGGTTAATCAATAATCTCATCTACAATGTGAAACCCCAAACTAGGAGAATCAAATGTGTCACTACAAGTATCAAAACAATTTTCACAGTAAATATATAAATATGAATAATCATCCTATATAAATATATATTTGGATAGTATGTTCGAGGACCCACTCCAACCTCTTGAAACTACTAGCTATCATTTCAAATATATCATGGTGAAACTGAAGTTAGCATATGTGCTTAGATATGATCTATTATAATAGGTTGTAAATAAATATTTGGATGTTGATTATTGGGAATTTTATTTATATTATACGTATTAATAAGGCTCATGGAGGATATATGGGTATGATTCCCACAAATTGAATGTATATGTATATATAATTAGTGAGGCTCATATGTTGTGTGGGAATAAAGGATAAAATGTTGAAGCATGATATCAATTCATACAACTAACCAATAATATCATCAAGAACTAAATTGTTAAAATGGATAATAAGTTGACACACATTTAACACTCATGCTACAAAAGTAGATGATGGTTTTATCAAATAATTATGTTCTCAACTAAATTTTTTGATGCAATAATATATATAACTAAGTTAATTATGTCTTGGAGATGAACTAGTCGATCGTTGTTATTTTTTTGGTTGAATTTGATTTTGTTGCATTTATTTATTATGAACCTATTTAAATTATTTTTGAGATGTAATGGGTTATACCTTGAAATTATTCGATTCTTTATTTTTATAGGTCTATATCTTTCAAGGTTAGTTGTATTGCCTTCATATTTTTGAATGTATACTGATGTTCAGTATCAAATGTTTCATTTATAACCATCTAATTCCCAATATACCATTATAGTGAAACAAATATGAAATAATATAGAATAATGTATGAATATTTAGGGACTTAAAGACATAGGCAATGTAATACATCCCAATGATACATGTTTTTCCAGATAATATATTACTTGAGTTAGGTTTTCCATATCATATCCAAGTGTCTTAAGGAAAGGAAGTCTACACATATTTAATTGATATTTTTCATATATCAAAATTCATTTTATATTTGTCTTTACCTATAAATTATAATGACTAAAGGTTCCTCTCATGAAGAATGCATATTTATAGGATGATTAGGAATCATGATAGGCACATTATCATGCTTAAGTGTCTGAACATTAGGAGTTGATATTTTAACTTTAGAAGTTAAAAATTCATGTTGTATATATTTATATTTGTTTTAGTATGTGCTTACATATTTTGTTTTTGTAATAGATATATCCAATGTAAAGTCACCACTATCAATAAAATCTTATATTTTATCTTTCAAATCACAACACTTATCTATTGTATAATAATTGATTCAATGATATTCACAAAATTATTTTGAATGAAATGTTGGTGGAAAATAGACCCTATCATAACACTTAATATAAGTTAAGACACTCATGCTCTTATCAAGTAACATTTTCAATGTTTTATTTTAACTTTCAAGTTTTTAAAATCATTATAATCTGCTAGGTAAATGCTTAGGACTTGTTTCAGGTGTCTTTTTATGATTATTCAATAGTTTTTTATTTATATTTATTATTTCAAGGATAGTTTTATGACCCTTAAAAATATAAGCACAATGTAAAGCTTGAGTCTCATAGCTATGTACATGTGATCATACGAGATCATGCTCAAATGACATGACCTCATAACAAATATATTTGAAAGAGTAGAAAGTAGGATAAAGCACTTTATCTTTGAGTTAAATTAAAAACTCCTACCTAATAAATATTGTTTCTATAGATCAATTAGTTGATATATCAAATAATTCATATTAACATTTAATCTTAGAATGTAATCTCAAATAGGCTTATATTTTTGCTTTCTTGAAGAGATGGAATGCACTCAAACACATCAAGTGGTTCTTTATTATTGATAAATAATGATAGTAAAGCCTCTTCCAATTTAATTAGGGTGTATAAGGCCACTAGATAGATTGTGGAAAATAGTCTAAAGTATGACTTGTTAAGCTTTTAGGAAATGACTTAATAAATATTTGATCATTAGCACCATATTTCTTGAGAGAATCACAAAAGCACTTAAGATGTAAGGAAGGGTCCCATACCCATCAAAGAAGGAAAATTTAGGCATTGTTAAATCACATGTGAGATAAGAATCATAAATATTACACACTATATATTGGACATGTCTAGCATTATAATCAGCCCAAGCATTGGATGCAAAAGACTAGATAAAAATCATGTACCTTTTTTTAATTTGCCTATTGCATGTATCATAGTAACAATCTCATGGGTTGGTGCATCCAAATTATGAAGGTATTACCTCAAGGGTCTAATTTTATTATTTATTTTAAACATAAGATAATTATGGATAGAAGAAGAATCACCACACATATTAAGCATTTTCACAATTTCTACAAGGAAAAAATAATTTTGGAAGACATTTTTAATATTTTACATGAATTTAGCATTATGAGAAACCAAGGAAAGAGTGGAAAGACAATAATTTTGGATATTTATATTCAAGGTATCATTTTAAACATTGATAGGTAAAGGAAGAGTAAGAGGACAATCATTTTTAACTTTTGTGTCATTTTCAACATTTGTAATCAAGGAGAGAGTAGAACCACAAGAATTTTCAGCATTTTTGACATTTTCAATCATATAATATTTAGTGTTGTATTTCACACACCGATGTTTCAAACCAAAATTATCTATGCTAGTTTGCTTAAGTTTACATTTCTTTCCTTATTGACTATTTTTTACATAAATTTTTGAATTCCATACTCATGATGAGTCAAAGAAAGACAAGACCACCCAAAATATTCATAAAATTTAATTTTTGTATGATCCAATAGGGTTGCAATTAAGTTTCCTTATTTTTTTATCTAAACCATGCTCATTAATATAATAATAATATTCATCATCACTCTAACCATCATTACCATTTTTCATAAAGAATGAAAGGCATGGCATCCATAGAATCATTTAAATCATAATGAAGATAAATATGTGTATAATTTGGAAGCATTAAATCAATGGAATGATCCATCATATGTAATATATGGTTTGAAATATACACACAACAAACTAATGTTAATGATGTTTGCATAAATAAATTAAAAACTTAGAGAAAATAAGTTTGAAATATCCACAATAGGAAACCCTAGAGAGAAAAAGAGTACAAACCCTATGGTTGATTGGTTCAAAAACAAAGGGGTTCACAAAAATGTTTTAAATATTTATCACAAAATGATGTCTATACTATGGACATACATTAAAATAATTACGCAACATAAATATGACTATATATAGAAAATACATTCATTTATGCAGATCTTTATTGTGTTAAAATATACAACAAATCTTATACACCTTAAATTGGTCAAGAAACCACACATATCATGTATTTTCACAATCCTTCCATAAGAGACTCTGACTAGAGAATATGAGCTTTGTTCACATTTAGCCATATCTTTCATTTTATTCATTTGGGTTTTGTTTTATTCTTGAGTCACATTTTTACCTAATCCTAATGATCTTGAGCTTTTCAAATAGTCATTCCACCTTAGCCAGGTTAGGTTTTATATCCTCTTTCCATCCCCCTAGGTATTAGGACTATAGGATAGGAGCGTTTAGGTTATATTATAGCATTGGTGCCACTAGTGTCCATTTCTAGTGCTCTTATCTAGGGCCATTTTGAGTTTCAACAGTTAATTTCCTTCACTTAATGAGTCTTAGCCCCTTTTTTAGCTTCATCCTTAAGTTTACCAATGTCATCCAAATACAAATAAAGCTCCAAAATTCAAAATGAAGAGACTCCTATATAAAGGACTTCACAAGGCATTTTATATCTAGTACTAACTACTTTGGCACATTATATAATAAAAATTAGTCAATAGTATAGCTTAACATTTTGCATCACACATAGACTTGCATGCTTGATCAAGGAGGGGCCTAGGAAAAAATAATTATTTCATCTATTGTGTACATTGATTAGACATGTTCCCTAAGGGAAAACTACATTTGATTTGAGATACTAGCTTGAGGGTTAATGTAGGCAGTGATTAGGATAACATGGGTTCTAGATTGTGTGATCATTCTTCCCCTGACCTAATTTTTCCCACTTTTTGATTTTGATGCCTTTGTTTTTTGCATGTGTGTAGATGAATACAGGGTTTGGAGATTGAAACAGACCTACAACAAGATTTTTTGACTTCCAACCTCTAAAATTTCATACATATGCTCACACTAAGGTGGTAAAGAAAACCTAGAAAGCTCAAATCTTCAGGACAATAGTGGTAGAGGTGGACTACAACACCAATACCACTCCTATCCACTTTCAATGCTCCTATCCAATCATATAATGAAGGCTAGATGAAGATTCTAAACAGTCTCCTAGTTTTGCATCTCAATTTCCAGCTCCTAAATCATCCATTTTAGCCCATTTTTAGATAAGTTTATTTCTCTTCCTCATGTAAATTACTTGATAAAAATCTATAGTTTACCCTATTAAACTAGATTTTTCCCCTTATTATTTAAGAACTAAACACTAGTTTCCCAAAAATAATAAAACATTTGGTGAACCTAACTTAATTCAAATAAATCTTAAACCCTAGGTACCCTTAGGGTTTTTCCTTCATATTTTATGCAAAAAATTAATTTTAAATCTCTAATTTTTGTGCATTTATTATATTCAAAACTATTTTTAGAATTTAAATTATTGGCATAATTTTCAAAAATTCTAAAATCCTAGATTTCCAAACTAGGTCCTCAAACCCCAAGCCTTCCTCACAAATTTTAGAAAAATATTTTGGAATTTTTACAAATTGTTTACTTTGTCAAAAATGATTTCAAATTTTCAATATTAGTAGTTTTCTTGTGCAAAAATTTAATTTTAAATCCCTAATTTTTGTATTAATTTTTGTGTATTTATTCTATTCAAAACTATTTTTAAAATTTAAATTATTGGCATAATTTTCAAAAATTCTAAAACCTTAACTAAAAACCCTAGATTTCCAAACTAGGTCCTCAAACCCCAAGTTTTCCTCCCTTACAATTTTTAGAAAAATATTTTAAATTTTTTATAAATTGTTTGGAGTGTCAATTTTTTTTATAAAGTCTCTATGTTAGTAGTTATTTTTGCATTTATTTGCTTAATAGTACTTTTTAATATTATCATTGGTGAAAGAAATAAAACGGCCACTAAGGCACTTCTTCCCTCTCATCCCATAGATCAATTTCTAAAATTTTCTCATAATTATGACAATGAATGGAAAAAATTACAAAATTACACATTAGCTAAAAATGTGGAAAATGATTTCATTTACAGTGAAGATAATTATTATTGTTGTAATGAGGAATATGATGATATATGTGATAGTGATAGTGAAGTACAAATAGATGCATCTTCTTCTCTCAAACCTATCTATTTTATTACCTCTTCTAAAGAAAATAATTTTTATAAATGGGAAAGATACTTCTCACCTCAGTCTCCTATGCATAATGCACTAAATAAATAAATTAGTCATGTACTTCCATGCGAACCTCTAGTTGGTGATAATTTGCTTCCATGTGAACCTAATCTTTATCTCTCTTTTGCTACTTCAATGTTCAAATTACAACAATATAAACACAATAGAATCAAATTACTACTGCATAGTTCAAATGATACATCTCATGTTCCTAAGTCTACTATGTCCAAAGAGGATCTAAATGAAAAATCTCTTTCTCTTACTTCTCATGAAAATAATGCATATACTCCACCCATGGATAACATAGATGCACATGATATTCCAATTTTAAATGATACTTTATTGCATATTATAGAAGAATTAAATTCTTCTCTTACACTAAAAGTGATAGTGAACATGAAAACAAATATGAAAATGAAAGTGATTATGAACAATATTCTAATGATAAAATTGCATGGAACAATGATGATTATTATTCACATAGTGAATAAAAATATGCATATCATGTTTCTAACTCTTCTCTCACTCCTCCTCTCAAACATAATGCACTTCCAAATGTTAATTCTACTTCTATTTCAAATAATGCACATGTCCATGCTAATAACACATCTTCTACTTAATTAGAATGTGATAAACTAAAACATAAAGATACCAATGAATCCCCTAAGCCACCCCTCACTATAGTAGAACCCAGTTCTCACTCTTCACCTAAAGAGAATGGTATCCCACTTTCCTCTAGTAAGGTCCAAGTTACCATTACTCCCAAGGTTCAAGTGATCACACCCCCTCTTTATGATCCAATTGATAAATGTTGCATTCCCATGGTTAAAATTAAAAATCAAATTCAATGATTAAATGAACCACTTCAAGATGCTAATGTACCATCCTAGGAGATTATCTCTTGAATGCATGTAGTTGGAATTACAGCACCAAGTAAATCTCCTTACCTTGGAAAATGAGGCTTATAAGTCTTGGATGGATGCCAATGATTTAAATGGTAACCCTCTCCTGAAGATATTTATAAAATCTTCATTACCTAAGCATTTCCAAATACCATCATTGCCTCACTTTGATGGAATTGGAGATCCATTTATACACCTTCAAACCTTTCAGAAGGCTTTGCCATCTCATGCGAGTCCTTTGATTCTACTCAAGTTATTCCAATAGACATTAGTGGGGGAAGCACATAATTTGTTCTTTCATATACTCCTCATTGGCTCCTTACACACATATGATGACTTAGAGGAGGCATTTCTCAGACATTACATAACAAACATGGGACATCATGTCACATATGAGAAACTTAAAAATTTACATCAAAATACTTTAGAACCAATTAGTGATTATATATTATGATTCAAGAATCACATGTTAAGATTGATATACAAACCAATAGATTTAGATATTCAACATATCTTTATTAAGGGGCTTCACCAACCTCTCCTTGAGCATCTACTATATCAGAAAGAGTCTTCTTTTAGGAACTTATGCTATACAGTTCTAGCTTTAGAAAATAAATTAGGAATGATTGAGGTAGATTCAATTGATTAGATTGATCTAGATTTCATAGTAGTATCTACATCTCCTAGCATCCAGCATCCAACATCCACCATGTCCTAAACAAGATAGGAGACCACAACTAGAAAAGCAACTAGTTAAGAATAGAGAGCCAGTCTCTAGAGTACAACCTACAATATACACTACAGAGAACAACATCAAAGTACCATCTATCATATTTTCAACACTCTTAGATATGATGTTAATGATATTGCCTTCTACACATCGATGAGATCCACATCTCCTATAGAACAACCACATCAACCCTTTTATAACTATCATCATATTCATGGACACAGAGATAATGATTGCTATGGACTTAGGGATTGCATTAATAGATGTGTTGATAATGGCATCATAGAATTCACATAGGGGGCATAAATATCTCCTCCACCATGGAACCATATACCTCATTTACCCATGACTAAGTCATCCTAGGACATTCCTTCAAAGGAATCATCAATCACTCATTGTGAGAGAAATGTAGGTTATATGGTAAAGCCTCACAAGAGATCTCCTATTCCACCTATTTATAAGGTTTGGAAAATCATATAGTAAGAATAAGCTACATATAATAGTGTAGTTTAAGGAGTACATAGTGTAGTTTCATATACATATCCAACATAGTCACAAGCACTGAAACAGAGTACTACTCACGAGAAATATTCACTATGACTAGATTTTTTAGGTCCTATCTCATGTAGCAATCTGCTATGGTTAATATTAAATGAACTCACATCATAGATAATTAATCCAGAGAGATATTCACTATGGATAAATTTTATGGGTCCTATCTCATGTGGCAATCCATTATGATTGAGATTAAATGAGTCCCCATCATAGATTTTTGCTCCATCTTGATTTATAGCTCAGTGATACACATCACAATAGAGGTGACATAGTATATAATTATGGATAAATGAGCCTTATTTATAGAACAAATTTTTAATTGAATGACCAATAGAGTTACATTTTATATAATCTCCATGTATAGATACAATTAGTGTATCACAAATGGTGTTAGATATAGAGCATGTTCCTACACAACATGAGTAGTATGGGAATTTATTCAATTGGCCAACATGATTCAGATAGTGATACATCATAGAGTGATACAACACACATTCATACCAACATTAGTTCATAGCTTCACTTAGCAAGGCAATGATGGAGCCAAAGGTCTAGCTAGCCTTTGTATTGTTGAGACACTCTTGGGGAAGTAATACACACAATGTGTTATCTTACATCCTCAGATACTAAAAACTAACATTCCTAGTTCCCAATAACTACCCATAGCTAAAAATAGCTTATCAAAAGTCTAGATCTTACCAAATCCTTTTTTACCAACATTAAACTAACTCAACCCATCCAAATAATTTACCAATCTTAAACTAGTTCAATTTATCCCAACAATTTCCCCATTGCAAAACTAATAATTTTTTGCCACATATAATTACAAACTAAATAAAGTTATTTACTTACATACAAATCAAAATAAAAATATAGCATCACACTTATCAAAATAATCAAATCACATATCCCAAGTACCATTTTACCAAGCATATACAACCTTCAACATAAATACCAGATCAACTATTTTCAAATCAACAAATTGCAATACCAATTTATTCCATAATCTATAACATAATATGCATGAGTCAAAATCAAAATGATATCCATATATATATAGTAATTTTTTTAGAACATATACATCATATCAAGATGCAATAAATCATGGATGGGCATCATGTCCTCACTCTTAGTCTCACTCTCTCCTCCAATACTAGTACCATAATCCACTCTCACACTTGATGGACCTACACCTCTTTGAAATCTTGAATACCTCTTATGATGACTATCTCACACTAGCAACTGACCATGATCCTCATGTAAATCCACATACCACCTCTAAATCTTTGTATACTCATCCATAATCCTCATACTCACCAATCCATAGTTAGGTGGAGGCATCATATGCCTATCTAGCTCAGCCCTTAGCTCATCTCTCTCTCCTGCTACCCTAACATACACAGTTGTCACTATAAAAACTCTATCAAATAAATGAGCATAAACCCCAGATGTAACTATCACTCACTCTATCAAACCCTCTTCTACCACATCATCATGAACATGACATGTGAGATCTCAGAGTGTAGACTCAATGATGATCTCCCAAAACTAATGATCTCCACCTCCTCCCCCAGTAGGTGCATCATCCTGAGCACCTCCCACTCTACCTGCACATAAAATTACAATGCTACATTAGATATACATTTTCCAATGAAACTAAAACAAACACAAACTTGTACACAATTCAAATGTTAATCAATGCTTACCTCCCATCATCTAGATTGATGTAGGATCCTCATACTCGAGGGGATCCCCTCCACCAATAGGATATAATAGAGCCCATCGATGCCTCATCCACCATGTGGTATATGCCTCTATTCATCCAACATCATCTACATCAATAATATATATAGTTGTGTCTCATACGATTTAGTCACATGCTCATACTGAAACTGCTTGTATACTCTAACCCAATGGTCATGTAACCAACAATTGACCCTCATATATTACAACTACACTTCATCCTCAGGCCGCCTAGGGAATCCTATATAATGCCTCCATATGATGTCTTGAGCCACTAGTCTATCTAAAAATCATCTATAGTGATCTATCCTAGGACACCAAATAGCCAACATACTCATCCACCACTCCTCATATTGCTATGGAGGTTCCCACCTCTCACTCGATAATTCTATTAGCTACACAACTACTATATGCTCATAATCCCAATAATGTAATAAGGTATCTACACTCACACCACCACTAAATACCTCCTTAGTAAACTGATAAAGATCCCTGTATAAGTGGGCAAGCATAGTCCTACCCCATGAGAACATAGTGCCATACACCTCTATGTTGCACATGATCCTATGCACCCTATATGTAATCAACACCCCACTCCCATCCATAACAACAAATGAAGCCTAAAACATGGCCAACCACTTTCATAGATGTGAAACACTTGAACACATAATAACTAATGATTATACATCACTATCACTACCTCTCTTATGTATGCCTAAGGGCACACCAGTAAAATACTTGGATACATGATCAATAGCATCCATACCCATATCATTTTACAATGTCACTCGATGTCCACTAATCAACAAATGTAATATATGTTACACATCCTATAGAGTAATAGTAACCTCTCTAGTAGGAAGCCAAAAAGTACATGTGTCTACATTCCACCTCTCACATAAGGCATTAATTAGATTCCTATCCTACTACATAGTGCCTAGGTCACACACATGACCCAACCCTACCCTATCCATCAAAACTCTCTCATCAACTGAAAAGGGTAACAATCTCAGTGTCTCCATCACCTGGCCTCTATAGAACTCCATTATCTATATGTTGCCCTATAATAACACCGAAATATAGCATATACATCAGTTCACCATGCCAAATCAATTGTTAGTCAAAAATACAATAACTAAAACCAAGTAAAAGCCTAGAAAATCTAGCCTCTAAGATAACAACACTAGGTTCAAGACATGAGTGTTGGATAGGAGCACTACAACCTAGACAACAACATTAGAGCATAGATAACAGTGCTAGAAGAGGGATAAGAGCACTTAAACTAGTTAAAATTTTCTTAAAACACTTCAAAACAACTCAAAAACATCAAAAATAGGCTTCCAAATAGGTAAAAATCACATGTTTCAGCTACTTACCAAGGTAACCTCCCCACCAACCTCAACCTGGGCTACCAACTGCTCAAATCAAGTCATGGTAGGTGCTCATCTTCTTAGAATATCTCCTACTCCAAAGCTCCAAATCTCAAATGAGTCAATGCACAAATGAATCAAGAATCAATCCAATTCTCCTATATCAAACAACTTTTTCATCCAAAGTAAAATACCATTTGGCCCATAACTTTAACCCCATAGCTTTGTTTTACAAACCATTTTTTTATAGAATCATAAAAATGATACCTTTGACATCATATAATCCTTGATTTCTTACTACATTATTTGTCTACTATGGCACATATATATTTATACCTATTTTATATCCAGACATATAATTTGGTCCTAACCAATCAAAAGCTCATTCAACTTTCAAACAACTCAGTCTAATCAATCAAACAACTACTCAATCAATTTAAACTATACTAACCTTGCTTCTATCATTACACCATAAATCATCACTTTTGGCTCAAACTCCTCTATCACAAGATCTCATCTTTATCCCTAAAAGGGGCGTATCATTCTTATTATTCTTATTCTTACACTTACCTAGCATAACCCATCCACTCTCATAAGTGGATACACCATGGTTTTTATACCTCTAACAGTCAGATCATCAAGTTTAGCTTAAATCAATTGAAATATATAGTGATTCAAACTACATGGGTCACTCAACATGGTTCTTACACCTTCAGTATTTAGATTATCAAATTCAACTTAGAATGGTAAAAATAAACAATGATTCATGTTACATAGGTCACTCATCATTACTTAGGACAATCAAGGGTATATACCTTTAGTTTATGAATATATAGACTAGTCAAATATAGTGGTTCAAACTATATGGATTCATAGTTACTTTTATACAAATTTAGACTCAGAAACCATATTTAGGGGCATGTACCTTACTACACATCTCATATTTACTGATCCAAGTGGATCCATGTACCATTCCATTTTTCAAAGTCTTTAAATTCTATTCAAATCATTTTCACATCTTATAATTCATCGAGAGCTTTCTAGCACTTTTCACGGTTTAAAAAATAGAGTCTGGATGCTCAAGATATAGCCAGTTGAAGAAATCTTGTGACATGTAAAAAAAGGGGTGTTGAAAGTAACATGGCACTGTGGAAATATGCCAAGTGGACCAATAGCCATTTGACACATGGTAAACTAATTAAGTGCAAAAAAAATTTGGTTTGGTGTTTTTTATTCACATGTTATTTGAAATTTTCAAACGTTTAAAGGCCAAACTACCACATCACCCACCACGTCACTCCACCAAACATGCATTAACCAAGTAAAAGTGTAACCTAAGTTGGTGCCTAAGCCTTAGGCATTTGAAAAGGAACAAACTTGGCTATTTTAAGCATCTAAAACTGACATACCCAATGCATGTGGGACAAAGACAAGTCAGAGGCACCAAAAAAGGAGGGAAAAACTTTCAAATCTCATGCTAAGCGCGCCCTAGAAAGAAGGTTGCCCTTTTCCTCATGCCAAAGTGCCTAGAAAAGTGGGAGGTAGTTTTGAACCTTTGACCTACCACCTAAAAGGTTAATGCCTTGACCACTTCAGCCACAGAGGTCGAAGTGTTATAAAAGGGACTAATTTCTACTTGAATAGACACATAAAGCTCACTGTGTAAAGAGTTTTAAGAAGATTAGAGCCTTGTTATTGCTTTGTACAGCCTTGGGCCATTATTTTTAGGTATAAAAGGTAAAAATATAGGCAATCAGAGATTAAAAAAGGTGAATTGAAGACTTGTATTGATTTTGGAAGCCATTTGTTACACAAAATTAATGAGAATGGTCCTCACTTTGAATAGACCAGAAGATGTAGGCTATTGAAGCCGAACTCCATTATCAATTTTATGGTGATATCTTATGATTTTATCTAATTATTATTATATTTTTATCTTTATTTTAATTTTGGTTTTAATTTCTTTATACAAAATTTAAATAAAAAGTCAAAAAATAGAAAGATCGTTTAAATGCAAAAGTGAGTTATTCGAATTTTCCACACTTGCATTTTCAGTTTACAAATCAAATTTTTGGTATCAGAGTAGTTGTTACTTAATAGTGATTGCTAGTGTATGTTGACAAGGTCTAAATCTCAAAAGGGTGAAGAAAAACTCGTTCAGTATAATCCAAATATTGGTTCAAGGTGTGCTTCAAGGATGGCCGAAGAAGAGATGGAATCTGAACAAGCTTTCCACCAAGCTTTCATGGACATGAGAAGCATGGTTGAAGAAATATACTATGAAAAACAAAGGAAATCCAAGAATGAAAAAGAAGGTGATTCATGAGAATCAAAAGGTAAAGAAATGAAAAAACCTTCTTCATCGGATGACGGTAAAAAAACTATGGAATCTCTCCCTTCACTAAAATTGGATATTAAGTTTGAATTACCAATGTTTAATGGCAAAGTTAATGCCATAAATTTGGATAATTGGGTCAAGCAGATTGAAGTTTATTGTAGGGTCCAAAAGATTGCAGGGGATGAGTCAAAAATTCATTTGGCTACTCTTCGTATGGGAGGCATAGCTCTCATCTGGTGGGAGAGTAAGTTGAAGGAAGCCGAGCTTCAAAAAGGTAACTTGATTTCTACTTGGAATGAATTTATTTAAGAACTCAGAAAGCAATTATATCCTTTAGGCTATATGCAACAAGCCATGATGGATTGGCAAAGTTTCAGACAAGGAAAAGGCCAAAGTGTTCAAGATTATACACAAGAATTTAGGAAAAAAACTTTACTTTTGAATGTTCCTCTATACACACAAGAAACACTACTAAAATATATAGGTGGGTTGCATAGCTACTTAAGACATATGATTCTTATGTTCAATCCCACTAATTTAGATGCAGTATGTGTTCAAGCCACTCATTTAGAGGCTAGAAGAAAACAATCAAAAGAATCTTTTCCTAAAGTAAAAATTAAGAAATCTAATGTTAAGCAATCCAAAGGGGAAAGTTCATTAGGAAAGGGTAAACAAAAATCCACTTATACTGTTAAAAAAGACGAAGAAGGAAAACCATTTGGTAATCATTGCAAGAAAATCATGATGAGTCTAAGTGTTGGAAACTACATCCTGAGTTAAGGCCTAAGAGGTATCAAAAGAAAGAAAAGAAGGCTAATGCTATGGTTCAAGACTTAGGTTTAGATTCAGGTGATGAAACTAAGATCACAACTATGGGATTACATAATATTTTTTCTCTTTCAGTTTCTAACACTAATGATACATCTTCTTCTAAATAGAATTTTGTGCATGTTGATAAGAAAATAAATGAATTGTTCCACATTAGAGTTGTTTCAAAGCATACTAAGATTGACACTCTATTTGATAGTGGTTCACAAGCAAATTTAATTTCTGAAGAGGTTGTTAAGAAGCTAGGCTTACAAACCAATCCCCATCCAAAGCCTTATCCACTAGGTTGGGTGTGTGACAATGCGAAGCTACAAGTCTCACAAACTTGTAGGCTAAGGTTTGCCATCACATCCAAGTTCGTAGATGAGGTTGAGTTGGATGTTGTTCCATTGGACATATGTGGGATTATTTTGGGAAGCCCATATCTTTATGATAGAAAATCAATCTTCTATAGAGAGGAGAATAAGTACTTGCTTGTTAAGGATGGCATTGAATATATAGTTAGAGCACATCACATTAGAATAAGGCTTTTCTTGGTTACAACAGGGCAAATGAAAAGACTAGTTAATTCAAGCAAGACTTTTTGTCTCATGTTGATTAAGTCTAAGGAAAAAGAATATTCTCAAGCTTTGGAAAAGTGTGATCCTAGACACAAGAATGAATTGGTTGAAATCATTTCTACTTACGATGATGTATTTCAGGATCCTAAGGGCTTGCCCCCTAAAAGGAGAGTTCAACATGAAATTCAGCTATTGCAGGATTCTCCTCTCCCTAACATTGGCATGTATAGGGTATCAGTGGTGGAAAATGAGGAAATCAAAAAATAGATAATGGATCTATTAGATAGAGGTGTTATTTGTCCAAGTTCATCTCTTGTTGGTTCACTAATTATTTTGGTGCCAAAGAAAGATGGCACTTGGCAAATGTGTGTTGATTTTCCTACTTTAAACAAAATTACTATTAAGAATCGTTACCCTCTTCCTCATATTGATGATTTGTTGGATTAATTAAAACATGCTATTTATTTCACTAAGCTAGATTTGAGAAGTGGATATCATCAAGTAAGAATAAATGAAAGTGATGTGTGGAAAATTGCATTCAAAACAAAATAGGGATTGTTTGAATGGCTTGTTATGCCTTTCAGGTTGTGTAATGCCCTGGATACATTCATGAGATTGATGAATGATGTTTTTAGACAGTTCTTTGATGATTTTTTTATAGTTTACTTAGATGATATATTTATTTTCAGCAAGTCATGGGAAGAGCATGTGATCCACATTAAGAAAGTCATGGATGAATTATGAAGGGAAAAACTTTATCTAAAAATTTTAAAATGTGAATTCGGCAAGACCTCTTTGATATACTTGGGTTACATTATAGGACATGGTAAATTGAATATTGATCCTGCAAAAGTGGCAGTCATTGTTAATTGGCCTACACCCACTAACACAACTGAGGTTAGAATTTTTCTTGGTGCAGTACAGTTTTGACAAAATTTTATTACTTAATTTTCATATATTGCATCACCTTTGCATTCTTCGACAAGTGTGAAATAGGTTTTCAGTGGGGAGGCAAACATCAAAAATCCTTTGACACTTTGAAAGAAAAGATAAGTACTGCTCCAGTCTTGGCACTTCCTGATATACAACAACCATTTGAGATCGAGACAGATGCAAGTGAGTATGCTATGGGAGCTATTTTAATGCAAGGTAAGAAACTAGTTTGTTATCATTCTGAAACCTTTACAAGTGCAGTAAGAAAATATCCAACTTATGATAAGGAATTGTATGCATTGGTTCAAAGTGTTAAAAAATTGAAACATTACTTAATGGGCAAAGAAACAATAATACATATAGATCATCAGCCCTTACAGTATCTCCAATCACAAACCAAACTACAATAGTCTAGACATTTTCATTGGATGGGTTTCTTACAACAATTTCATCTTGTGATCAAGTATAAAAAAGGAATTTAGAATAAGGTTGTAGATATGCTATCTAGGCCTCCTGTGGTTGTTGCATCTATTCTTTTACAACATGGTTCTTTGTCTCATGAAAGTTATAAATAACAATATGTGAATGATCTTGATTTTTAGGATGTTTATAAAGACTTGATGAGTAGTAGACAAGTAGAAGAATTGGACTATCATGTACACAATGATATTTTGTACCATTTGGGTAAACTATGTATTCCTCAAAATGAGAGGGTGCACATGATTAGAGAAGCACATACTTCTCTTATTTTTGGTCATTTTGGAGTTGCTAAAATGGTTGCACATTTGAAGTTTGTTATGGATACTTGCCTAAATCTCCTCTAGATGTTTGCTATGGATAGGATATAGCTATTGGTGAACCAAAAGAAGCCATTCGAGCCAAGAAGTTCATTGAACAAATATATCTCATTCATCAGACTATTCATACTCAATTGGAGAAAAGTCAAGCCAAGTACAAAGCCAGGCATGACAAACATCGTATTGATCACCAATTTGTTGTAGGTGATATGGTATGGCTTCACATTAGTAAGGAAAGACTGACGGGTGAAGGTAAAAAGTTGAAACCAATTCGGTATGATCCTTTTCAGATAACATAAAAAATTGGCACAAATGCTTCTTGATTAGATTTATCATCTTATGTGCAGATTTATTCAGTTGTAAATGTGGAAAATCAAAAATTGTATGAGCCTCCAATGATAATTGATCATGATGAAAGTGTATCCATTCCTTCTGTTGATGATTTTTCTCCTAAATATCTAACAAAATTTCAGGAAGATACTATACTTGACAAGAATATGCAGAATTCACAAAGAGGTAATGTTGAATATCTCCATGTTGGTCTCAAAGGGATGTACCCAAGCAAGGCTAGAAGGATGGAAGTCAAAAAGGTGAGGGAAAAATACCCTCACCTCATTACTAATTAATTTCAACTTTTAGAGGTCCAAAAGTTTCTAGTGGGGAGGAATGATCTAGGTGGATCCATGTACCATTCCATTTTTCAAAGTCTTCAAATTTTGTTCAAATCAGTTTCACATCATATAATTTGTTGAGAGCTTTCTATCACTTTTTGCAGTTCAAAAAATGGAGTCCAGATGCTCAAGATATAGCCAGTTGAATAAATCTTGTGAAAGGTTAAAAAAGGGGTGTCAAAAGTGACGTGGCACTGTGGAAATATGCCAAGTGAACCAATAGTCATTTGACATGTGGAAAAATAATTAGGTGTAAAAAAAAATTTGGTTTGGTGTTTTTTATTCACATGTTATTTGAAATTTTCAAATGTTTAAAGGCCAAACTGCCACGTCACCCGCCACGTCACTCCACCAAACATGCATTAACCAAGTCAAAGCACAGCCTAAGTTGGCACCTAAGCCTTAGGAATTTGAAAAGGAACAAACTTGGCTATTTTAAGCATCTAAAACTGACATACCCAATGTATGTGGGACAAAGACAATTCAAAGGCACCAAAAAAGGAGGGAAAAACTTTCAAATCTCATGCTAAGCACGCCCTAGAAAGAAGGCTGACCTTTTTCCTCATGCCAAAGCACCTAGAAAGGTGGGAGGTAGTTTTGAACCTTTGACCTACCACCTAAAAGGTTAATGCCTTGACCACTTCAGCCACAGAGGTTGAAGTGTTATAAAAGGGACTAATTTCTACTTGAATAGACACAAAAAGCCGACTGTGTAAAGAGTTTTAAGAAGATTAAAGCCTTGTTATTTCTTTGTACAGCCTTGGGCCATTATTTTTAGGTCTAAGAGGTAAAAATATAGGCAAGTAGAGATTAGAGAAGGTGAATTGAAAACTTGTATTGATTATGGAAGCCATTTGTTGCACAAAATTAATGAGAACGGTCCTCACTTCGAATGGACCTAGAGACGTAGGCTATTGAAGTCGAACTCTATTATCAATTTGTTGGTGATATCTTATAATTTTCTGTAATTATTATTATATTCTAATCTTCATTTTAATTTTGGTTTTAATTTCTTTATACAAAATTTAAAGAAAAAGTTAGAAAATAGAAAGATCATTTAAATGTAAAAGTGAGTTATTCGAATTTCCCACACTTGCATTTTCAGTTTACAGATCATATACAACATGACATAGTTATAAGACTAAATAGAAGATTAGAGGAATAGTGTAGAGCACATTGTTTTGATCTCCAATTTTGCACATGGGATATGGCATGATAGCTCATTTTCACATGTGGTTATATAGAATTCTAGAATATATATACATATCACTCACATACCAAATTTGGGGGTATGACATAGATGTTCATGTTCTTCACCATCCAAGATTATATATATTGGAATGAAAAGACATGTCATTCTCTTCTTACACATTTACTAGAGTTTTATATTACACCTAGATGTACCTAGGTTGTCACTAGGTTAGACTGTATGATCATCTATAATGATTGGTCCATAGCATTACCTAGACCTAGACTACATGAGTTTTGTGTGGGATAGAGGATACACATTGGTTTTGGGCCTCCAAGAATTTCTCAATTCTAGTTCAAATATTCAAAGTGGGGGCATGATATATTTTTCTCTTCACAGTATATAGATTCTTTACATTCTAGATTATATGAGTTTATGTGGGATAGAGGATAGACATTAGTTTTGGGCCTCTGAGCATTTCTCATTTCCATCCAGATTTAGTAGAGGGGGAAAGTATTTCCCTCCATCTCCATGTTATACAAATTTCATTTTTAGATTTAGTACATAGGGCATCCATGTCTAAAATTCCTCCTTTCTCTAAGCACTACTTGGCTCTCCATCCACTTTCCTGGCTAAGAAGTGAGTTCGACTCTTTTTCAACACACCTATCTCCATGTAGCTAGGTTCAAGTACACATTTTCCTTTCTTTCTTTTACTCTAGTACTTAATTTCATTATATCACTAGATTAAAAGGGGGGTAAATGTATACACCCTAAATTGGTCAAGCAACCACACATATCATGTCTTTTTATAGTCCTTCCACATGAGACACTGACTAGAGAATCTAAGATTTGTTTACATTTAGCCATATCTTTCATTTTATTCATTTAGGTCTTATTCTATACATGAGTCACCTTTTTGCCTATTCTTGATCATCTTGAGCCTTTCAAATAGTCATTCCACCTCAACCAAGTTGGGTTTTTTATCCTCTTTCCATACCTATAGGTCCTGAGACTATAGGACAAGAGTGTTGGGGTTAGACTACATTGGTGCCATTAGTTTCCATTTCTAGAACTCTTGTCCAAGGCCATTTTGATTTCCAATGGTCATTTCCCTTTGCTTAATGAGTTTTAGCCCCCTTTTTAGCTTCATCCTTAAGTTTCCTAATGTCTACCAAATACAAATAAAGATATTAAATTCAAAATGAAGAGTATCCTATATAAAGGACTTCACAAGGCATTTTATATCTAACACTTACTACTTTGGCACTTTACATATTAAAAATTAGTTAATAATATAGCTCAAAATTTTGCATCACACATAGACTTGCATGCTTGATCAAGAAAGGGCCTAGGTAAAAATCATTCTTGCATCTATTATGCACATTGACTATGCACATTCCCTAAGGGTGAACTACATTTGATCTCAGACCCTAGCTTGAGGGTTAATGTAGGTAGTGATGAGGACAACAGGGGTTCTAAATCATGTGATCTCTCTTTTCCTAACCCAAATTTTCCCCCTTTTTGCTTTTGTTTCCTTTTTTGTTTGCATGTGTAGATGAATATAGGGTTTTGGGATTGAAATAGGCCTACAACAAGCTCTATTGACTTCTAGCCTCCAAAATTTCATATATAATCTCACACTAAGGTGGTGAACAAAACCCAAAAAGCTTAGATCTTAAAGAAAATAGTGGTAGAGGTGGACTACAATGCTGGTGCCACTCCATCCACTTTTGGTACTCCTATCCAATCATAGAATGAAGGCCAGATCCAAATTTTAGACAATGTCCCAGTCCTTTATCTCAATTTCTAGCTCCTGAATCATCTATTTCAGCTTATTTTTAGATAAGTTTATTTCTCTTCCTCATGTAAATTACTTGATAAAAATTATACCTTACCCTATTAAACTAGATTTTCCCCTTATTCTAGACCCCTTATTATTTAGGAACTAAACACAAGTTTCCCAAAAATAATAAAACATAAACCTTTAAAAGTTTTATCAAGAGGCATGATATAGAAATACCTAAATTTTGACTCACCTATGTAGTTTTGAAATATGTCATAATAAAAAAATATGGATCTGTACAATAGATGAAAAAACCTCAAAAAGTTATTTTGTAATTTGAAAAACTTTAAAAATAGATCTGATTTGATAGTGTAATGCATATACACCACAAAAAAATCAGCAAGGGATATATTCAATAGGTCTCCATCTTCAAATGTGTCATTTTCTAACTTTTAAGACCTAGTTTTATTGGGATAGTGTACATGTGGAAAGTAACATGCTATCATTTATATACTCAATTTTTTGAGGTCTAACCAAGATAGAAATGAAAAGATGATGTGATGGTTTGTCTATTGGATTTGTTGATTGGGTATATTTGGTTGAGTAATTTTGATGTGAAGAGGTAAAAGGGTTGATTAGTTAGGATGAGTTATTAACACTATATTTTTTTATAGCAGGTATTAAATGATGTTTGTGTCTATACCACAATAGTTTAACTATGTAAAACTTCTTGTTAAGGGCATTAAATTGATATTTTATAGCATTCTAAGGATTTCCAAAACTAAGGAGGACAAGGTATCAAAGTTCTTCATCTATACAAGGTTCTTCAAATCATGAAAAGTTATGTTGGAGGAATCTATGAATTTAGCTTGTTATATTAGGTTAGGATTTTTGAATCAAATTCATCTATGAAGAAAATTAAATATGATGAAGCTATACCCAAGGATTAAATGCAAGAATCAAGCTTGTAATTTAGGGTCTCAATAGGATAGAAGATGGATTTGCCTAGGTAATTGAACTTTTGTGAGTCAGTTTTTCTTGACAAGAGTGTCTAATTAGATAATGATGAGGTTAGGAATGGGAATAGAATGAAATACTTTTATCTAAATCTCTAAGTCTATGTCACTTTCAATATTATTTATCAGTATAGGGGCTTGTACTCTTGGGAATGTTCCTACTTTGAGAAAATAATATTATTCAAGAAGCATCATTCAAAAGTTAGGAAAGCATTTATTTTGAAGTTTTAAAAGTGTTGTTTTATATTTTTAGGCTTACTGGTTTGAAGCATATAGTTAATTTGGTTTGAGTTACAAAATGATCACTTGTTGATTTTAGATTTAAATGTTTTGTATAATAAGGTCTTATTAGCTTGTTTGTGTATATAATAAGGCCGTTTGAAATGAAAATAAAAATAAGATACTACTAGAAATTATAATACTAAAATTAATGAAAATAAGTTTTCTCTTTTTATTCTTTTCTTGGAATATTTGTACATACAAAGTTAACAAAATAAATGGCAAGGTTATTCTTTTGTGGTCCTTATACTCGGTGGTTGATGGATGATCCCACCCTAGGTTTTTATTTTGAGGAAAGATGGGTATTAGAGGAACCCACTCCCTTGGTCTATTTTATGTCACGACTATTAGAGGAAGTCATGCTTTAACCCTTCTCACTTGCCTAAAAAATGGTAATCTCTATTTGTTTTATCTATGGTTTCTTTGGTCCTTTTCAAAGATATTCTCTCTATGGAAGGCCTTTTGATAGACTTAAGAGGACTCAAATTTTTAATTGCCTCCTTTTTTATTTAAGGGTGGATGTTAGAGGAGTCCACCCATGGTTCTATCAAGCTTCGAGTTCTCATGATCTCAATCTGGCTATGGATAAAGTCTTTTTGGGGGCTGTGTTATATTTTATTTTATTTGTGAACCTTAGTGGGAGGAAAACCCACTCACTATGTTTTGGTTGTGTAATGGTTGGATGGATGAATAAAGTGTAAAAATACCTTATTCTTTGAAAGGTCTTCTAACTGGTAGTATTCTTAGATTCACTATTTTGAAACACCTTTGTGTTCTCAAGTTTATGACACCCTCAAAACCCCAAGTTGTGGGTACCTTGAAACCCTCATGTTTATTGATATGCCTTGTAATGATGGCAAATATTAGTAGGAGGATCAAACCACTTGTTGGAATTTAGCTATGTGAAATCGATGTGGATGGCCTAGGAGGTGGAAGACCTTATTTTTATTTTGAACTTATGTTTTGTATCTTGTTCCTTAATATAATTTGCCAAGTTGTAAATCTTAGTGGGAGGTTAAACCCATTCATTATAACTTTTTTGTATGAAGGCTATGCAGGAGAACTTATTGGTGGAAGACCTCCTTCTCTGGTGGACCTTCTACTTTGAAGTGCCCTCAAATAAGACATGATGAAGGGAGATGGCCCTTTGAGATTCACTATTTAGTAACATCATTGTGTTATGTAAGTTAGGGGACCCTTAAAACCCTCTTTTTCTCATGTCATGCTTTGATCTTAGGGATATTTAATGCACTTGTAAAAGGTTGGGAGAGCCTTCAAACCCTCTTTACTATACTTACAAGTTACAGGACCCTTAAAACCCCTAGTTCTTGGAATCCTTAAAACCCTTATGCTCTCTCATCTCACCAAGGTCATGGGTACCTTGTCTTCACTTGTTCAAGGTTGGGGGAGCCTTCAAACCCTCTTTGTTGGTCTTGGTTGTTAGGGGGATCCTTCTATCTCTTTTTTGTTCCTAGATGTGGATCTGGTTGTCAAAACCCTCACTTTTTTGGTTCATAGCTCCAGTTTCAAAAGTGTTTTACCCTATCAAATAAAAATGTTAACAAAATGAACTTAAATCTAAAGTATGCAATTAATAATTTTTTTTTTTTTTCATATTTAAAGAGTGCATAAAATTGTCTATGTTTTATATAAAATAATGTTTTTGTTTTGATGTTTTGATATGGGCATAATGATAAAATAGTGTGTTCTTTAAACTCTAGATATGCACTGGAAATTTAAATCTACAATTTAGATTTTATATGTATGTAATGTGATTTCTTAATTTCTGAGATCTAGTTTGTGAATACAAAGTTAAATGTAATTTTTTTAAAAAATTATTATTATGATCCTTGTATGTAACTGTATTTTATGTAAAACTAAATTAATTTTGATTTTAGGTTCTAACCTATTCTTTTGAATGACTTTTCCTACCATATAAGAAGGTGAAATAATTTTAGATGCAATTTCTCTTTTGGTTTTTTCTCATTTTCTATATAAATGTATATAAAAATTGATTGTTTATGTTGTGTGTGAAATTATATATGCTAAAATTTAAAACATAAATTTGTTTGTTATATGTAATTAAAATAAAGGTCTACCTATCTATCTCTAATCTAACATGCAATCTATTATTCTTTTGGATCTATTGTATATGGATACATCTATGAAAGACTGGACAAATTTTAAATGCAAAAAGGGAGAGAGATATGAATTATTTTTAAATATATTTGTGTTAATTTTTAAATAAAAATAAATATAATAAAACAAGCATAAATCTGATTTAATAAAAAAATAATTAACAAAATAAAAACCAAATAAGTCACCCAACTTGACCAAATCATAGGGCAAATAATGAAGAATAAATTAGTGAGATAAATTAATCCTCAAGCCCCTAGCTCTATTTATATTGCTCAATAAATGACCATGGAACTATTCAATAAGAATAAACATAGAATATGAAATCACAAGTAAAAATGAAGGAATAAGTAGCTAAATAGTGTTTGGTTACTCACAAATAGAAAATTGTCATGTTGTAAGCTTGTGGGTTTCTTCCTCTAATTTGCATGGGTAATTAGAATATTATTGTAAAACTTGGGTTGAGTTATTCAAAAACTACATAAGGAAAAATGTGGCTCTCTACAATATATATACTCAAATTTTAATAAATTTTAGGATCTAGAAATCAAGGGAAATGAAGTTACTTATAAGGAAGGAGAAGAGGTTGTATGTAGGAGTTAATTGAAGCTTATCTAATAGCTCGTTTGAATTAAATTGAAGGTAGGTAAAATTGAATTGAATATAACTAGGAGTGTACTATAACATTAGGAATATAAGTGAAAGATAAAAGGATTAAAAATACAAACAAAACCATAAAAAACACTTCAAAACAATCATCCCAAGAGTTAGTTTGAAAAAAATACAACAATGGACAAAACACTGCTATATGCAAATGATGGTTACATAAATGTCACAATGATTAGTGAAACCATTAGACTAGTTCTGTAACTTCTAGGGTAGTTTGTAAAACTACTATGATAGTTTCACTATGTCATAAAGGTTTAGAATTATAAGGAAAACAAAGGAAAATGAAATTTTGACAAATCAACAAGGTTAGAAAAGAACTCAAAAGATATAAAAGGGGGATAAGACCAAGCATGAGTATGTTTTATTAATGGATCATCATATTTTGTGAAATGTTGGACCATGTAAAATTTAGGTGAATATATATATATATACATATATATATATATATATATATATACATATATATATATATATACATATATATATATACATATATATATACATATATATACACATATATATACATATATATATATATATACATACATATACATATATATATATATATATACATACATATACATATATATATATACATATATATATATATATATACATATATACATATACATATATATATATATATACATATATATATATATATATATACATATATATATATACATATATATATACATATATATATATATACATATATATATACATATATATATACATATATATATATATATACATATATATATATATATATATATACATATATATATATATATACATATACATATATATATATATATACATATATATATATATATATATATCTCCCTTGGGGAGACACCTTGCCATGAGTTGATGAGGGTTTTTTTACAAAGTATTGGCATAATGGAAGAAAAATAAGGGTTATAAAACTTACCTTCTTTACCTCTGTGATGCATTGAAGCCAAAATAGATGTGTTCATGACCCATGAGAAATAAATTGGAATAAAGTTTAATTTTATGATGAAAGTATAAAATGTACTAAATAAATTACCATTTATGTAGGGATGAGAATAGTGCCTGAACTATCCCATCAGGGGATTGAACTCACTATTGTGTGAGAAGATATCAACTTGCAAAATTAAGATGTGAAACATAACATGTTTTACAATAAAAATATAGGAAATAAACATTATATTTAATTGTATATGGATTTTCCAATGTTATTTCAGATCTAAAAACTCATGAATTCATTGAAATATGTGAAAAATATGATTTTTGAAAGAATTTTCAAAAAATATAAACTTTTAAAAATAAAATAGCTAGAAAGTTGGACAACAAATTGAAACACTTACCAAATTTGGAAGTCATTTGTGCATTGTGAATTTATGAAATTTGAGCTATGAGATCCTTATGATAGAATCATGTGAAAATTTAATCAAATCAAAGAGTAATACTAGAGGATGGAAAGGGTACCAATGGCATAGGTAAGTTATCTCATTTTTTTGTCGTAGCCTCAGGTTTCTTTTTTGGAAAAGTACCTTACGACTAGTAATTTTTGAAAAAAAATTCATGGTGGGTTTTGTATCAAAGTATTGAGTAGGAAAATGTTTTAATTTTGTGAATTTTAGTTATTTTTTAATGAATTTTTTGGGGTTTTGAGTAGGAAATGATGGTAGGTAGAACCACCAATAACAAGACAAAATTGTTGGTCTTTATAGACCGGTAACTATGATTTCACTTTGACAATTGCATAATCACCATACCGATTGTGAAATTTTTAACTATGTGTTTAATTTTTTAAATTTACATATTTGATTGTGTAACCATTAGTATAAAATAGCATTAGTTCCATAATCTGATGTTGTAATTTCAGAATCACCATCTACAAGTAGAGGCATTTTTACTATAGTTCATTTTGAAAAGTTTTTAGAGGTTTTGAGAAGGCTATGTGACTAATTTAATATATTTTATTGATTTTTTCAAGGTTTTTACATTTGGTAGATCATGGATAGGGATTAGGAATGACTCCCTAGGGTGTTGATAATATTGATGACAAATGAGTTGGCCGTCTTGAATTGAGCTAGTATAATTAAAATTAACCATGTTGGATATTTTTACTAGAGAAATAGTTTTTATCTAACCTAATCACTTATTGGAATGTGGATTAGAATTATTTCAATCTCCTAAGGCCCCTTAGGAGTGGATGATCACACTTATTGACATCTACATGATTCTTAGGTTTTTAACTATAGGCAAGGTAGTGACACTAAAAAAGGCCACTAATAGAGTCAAGATTTAGAATTGGGTGGAGTATGTCGGGGACCATAATACACTTGATATGGGTACTAAGTAAGGTGTGATATTGGTGAGGTTTGATCAATATGGGATATCAAGTCTCCACAAGGTGATTATTATGATCTTTATCTCATGGTTAGTATGAGATAATTGGATAAATAATCCCATATATAATTAGGATCCCATAGTGAGGATCGTAGATGAGAGTAGGATATTTGATTGGGAATAGGACATGTTATAGAGGACATATAATGACTTATATAGGATCTAATGGTTGGGTGATTTATCCATGATCCACTTGACACTCATCATTTGTTGGATGTATAACCATATGACACTGTATCATAGGGAAGTAGTTATTGGGGTAGTGGGGGCCATTAGGGATTCCAGGTGGATGGAAATGGTACCCATTCAGGATGCACCTCAAGAAGTGGGAACACTAATGGAAAGATACTTGGTTATGTTATATGCTTAACCTATAGTGCATCTAGGGATATGTGTGGTCGACTTGTGACTTACATAACTTCATATTATCTTATTACAATTTTCAATATTCTTAATATGGTCAGCCTATAGAATAACCATGGATAAATAGAGTATATATAAGAGGTAGTAGTTAGTATTTTATCATCATATTATGAATTTTATTCTTATTACATTATTGTAGAGGTTGTTCACTCAAAGTGGCTTAGTTATAATATTCAAGTATTCTAATATTTTGCCAATTTTTATTGTGGATATGATTATTATGTTCTTAATCCTATGATATAACATTATATTTTTTGAATAATCTAAGTAATTTTATTGCAAGTGGTATCAGAGTTTTGGTTTAGCAAGTTTATAGGGTGCATTTTTTAAGATCTGGGATCCTGAGCCCTAAAATGTCAAAAAAGTATAACTTGTGATCTAAGAAGAATTGAATTTTTTCATCACCATAAATTTTTTTATCTATTTTTTAATAAAAAAGGAAAAATTAAAAGAAAATAAATTTTAAAAAAGTCTAGAAATTTTTTACCTTGTGAAAATTAACAGTGATTGGATTCATCTCTACAAGATGATTATAATGATGTATTCCACCAGTCTACTTTTTCATGCTAAAAATTTTCACCCTTATTCACGTTAGTAATCATTGGATTAATCTTAATGAGCTGATCACAATGGTCTCATCTAACGTTACACTTTTTTAGGGATGAAACCCTCCTAGGCTCTGTGCATGGTTGGTTCTAACAATTGTAAATAGGAGAAAGGGTAAGAAACTCCTAAAAATACTCATAAGGATTACATGAATTCCAAAACTTATGATTCATGTATTTTAGAGGTGGTTCAACAACTTAATTTAGAGTTTCATAACATGGTGCAAAAAGATTATCTTAATATGGGTAAAGGGGACATCATGGGGCTGAGATGGGACGTGAATGATTTATAGGATCAATTACAATAAATAACTAGGTAATGGACCATATTTTCAACTTAGCCATTATACAATAACCCTCTACCACTCTAGTTTATTTCTCCTACTCCAAACAATCACAATGTCAATCTTGGTCTAAAGTTGATATTGCAAAAATTGGACATGCATAAGTTTGATGATAATGATCCACTCATATATATCACTCAAGTTGAAAATTTATTTGATCTACATCAAAATATATGCTCATAAAAGGTGTTCATGGCCCATCTGTATCTATAACCTAATCAATTCATTTGGTATCACTAGTTGTGTGCACAAAATAAAAATAAGGGTGTCCCAGTTTCATGGTTGATTGTTTGAGTTATAATTCCACTATCACAATAATATCTCTAAAAATTACTTCAACCAAATAGATAGGTTGTACCAAACTAAGAATGTAAAGGATTACATTCATTAATTTTAGAACCTCTCCTTGAGTGTGGTGGACATCACTGAGAAAAATCTAACTTATTTTTGGGTGACCTTAAAGATAACATTAAATTGGAGGTTCACATGTTTAATCTAGATAATGTATTTAAAACCATACCAAGGGAACACATGTCTAAGGAAAAAGAATTGTTCAGATGAAGATCTTTCACTAATGTCTATGAATGCACTTTCCCAATACCATCATTTTTATATCCTACCATATTGAACCCTCAACAAATTGAAGTAAAGTGTGAAAAAGTTTTGCATTTTGGATATGATGGAAAATTGAGCAAAGGACATTGATGTGCTAAAAATTAGTTGTTTTACATTGAAAGTGCCAGTGAGGAAGAATAATATGATGATTATTTAGGGTTAGGTTTGGAAGAACCCAAGGATGAATCTAAAGATTCTCAACCTACTATTTCCTATCAAGCACTTTTAGGCACTAGTACTCCTCAAACTCTAAAGGTGGTGGGTTTCCTAAAGAAACATAAGATGACTATGTTAATTGACTCTAGGAGTATAAATAACTTTATCACTAGTAAGTTGGTTATTTGTTTGAATTGTTTCATTTACCTAGCTCTAAAATTTTAGGTCATGGTTACAAATGGTGGTATAGTCAACTATTGTAGAAAATGTTATAATATTAAGCTTACTATGGGAGACTAATTATTATATTCCCCTATGTTTTCTATTTTTATAGGAGGAGATGATTTTTTTTGGGAGTAAATTGGCTCAACACTTTAGGCACTATTGAGATGAATTTATAAGAACTATTCATGGGGTTCTATTTAGAAGGTAGGGCCTTTAAACTACATAGATTATGAGTTAAATCTCCATAAATGGTTATTTCCCATCAAACAGTGAAGATTATTAGAAAAAGTGTTGAGGGATTTGTGTTATGATTATTTACATAGAGGTACAAAGGGTGTTGGATGACCATAAAAATATTCCAAAGGGACTTCATCCAAGTCATGTGCATGACCATGCTATCAAGATCATTCCAAGAATTACTCCACCCAACAACAGATCCTATACATATCTCTATGCATAGAAGAGTTAAACTAAAATTATGGTATAAGAGATGATCATCTAACATAATCAAAATGAATATCCCTCCCCTATGGTCATGGTGCATAATAATGATGACACTTATAGGTTGTGCCCATACTATAGAGAATTCAACAAGTACACCATCAAAGATGAGTTTCTTATTCCATTAATTGATGATTTGTTAGATGAATTGCATGGTTATGTTTATTTTACCAAGTTATACCTTTACTTTGGATATCATCAGATTTAAATCCATAATAAAGACATACCTAAAATTTATTTTAGAACTCATGAAGGCCATTATGATTTATGGTCATGCCTTTTGGCCTCACAAATGTATCATCTACCTTTTAGAGTTGATGAATATTATTTTTAGGTCATTTTTTAGAAAGTTTGTATTGATGTTTTTTGATGATATCCTTATTTAAATTAAAAATAGGGCAGACCATTTGAAGCATGTTAAACATGTAATTTTAGTTAAGTAATAACATTAGCTTTATAATAAACATTCTAAATGTGATTTTGGTGTTCAAAATATGGACTAATTAGGTCATATTATTTCCCATGGAGGAGTGAAAGTTGATCAAAAAAATCCAAGTGATGATGGAGTGGTAGGTTCCCAAGACCCTCAATAACCTCTAAGGATTTATATGGCTAAGTGGTTACTATAGTATGTTTGTCAAAAAATATGGGAACATTGCAGCCCCACTCACCTCTTTGTTGAATAAATACTCCTTCCAATGGATTGATTTATCTACTAAAGTGTTTTAATAGTTAATAATGGCTATGTGCTAATTTTAACTACACCTATTTTTTCTAAAGCTTTTGTTATGGAATGTGATGCATTAGGATATATCATGGGGTTTGTACTCATGAAATAAGGCTAGCCACTTACATTTGAAAGTTTCCAACTAAAGGGAAAAATAGGCTCAATCTAATCTATGAGAAATATATGATGGCTATTTTTCATGAAATCAACCAATGGAGACCTTATTTGATGGGTTGTCACTTTTAGGTAAAGATTGATCATGATAGCCTCAAATATTTTTTGGAATAATGATTATATTTTGAAGAACAAAAAAAATGGATGACTAAAATGTTAAGCTATGATTTTTAAATAGTATATAAGAAATTAAAATAGAATGTGGTGGTAGATGCACTATCCTAGAGGGATGAACCAATGAGCTATTATTATGCATAATTATTATTTAGTAGGTAGATTGGCTAGAGGAAGTAAGATCAGAATGGGAGAATGATAATGTTACCCATGATTTGATTCAAAATATTTAGAAGGGTTCTATTGGATCTAAAATATAAAATCATTCAAGTACTTCATGTATCTCCATTAGGAGGTCACTCAAGATTTTTGAAAACATATCATATAATCAAGAAAGATTTATTTTGTGAAGGAATCAATGGGGGTGTCCAAAAATATGTGGCTAAATGTATGGTTTTTAAACATAAAAAAGGTGAAATCATTAAGACCCCATGTCTTTTGCAGCCTTTATCCATCCCTAACCAGCATTGAGAGGAGGTTTCCATGGATTTAATTACTAGGTTACCATGACCTGAGATTAAAAATGTTATCATGGTAGTTTTGGATTGAATCACCAAGTATGATCTTTTTTGTTCTTGATCATAGCCATTTATTTCCAGGATAGTAGCATCTATTTTTGTTAATACAGTTCAAAAATTGAATGGTACTCCAAAGATCATTATAAGTGATTGAGATCCCATATTTACTAGTAATTTTTGGACTAAATTATTTATAGGTTTGGGCACCCATTTGGCTTATAGCTCATCCTATCATCCTAAATATGATGGTCAAATAGAGGTAGTCATAAAATGTCAAGAATGGTATCTTCATTATTTTGTTTAACAAATAGGATAAATGGGTTCATTGGCTACCACTTGTCAAATGGTGTATAACACTTATTTTCACACTTATTCCAAAATGTCTCCCTTTCTAGTATTGTGTGGGTAACACACCCCATCCATCACTTTATACTTGATGGTGAATCCTAAGGTTTGAGTTGTTGAGGAACACATTCACCATCAATAGGAGGTACTAGTTAGTTTTCAAGAGAATTTAGCAATGGCACAAAATAGAATGAAGCAACAAGTAGATCAACACCTTAGTGAGTGACATTTTAACATAGGTGATTGGGTAATTTTTTATTTCCATCCATATAATCATATGTCTATGAAGCAATATAAATAGGATAAAAAGTGAATTATTAAGGACCTTATTAGGTATTACAAAAAAATGGTAGTGTGGCTATAAGTTAGAATTGCCCCATCCATTCAAATACATCTAATATTCCATGTATATTTCTTGAAGAAGGTAATCCAAAATTGAATTTACACTCAAAATGAGTTACTTAAATTTGATGAAGAAGGTGGAGTCATTTTGGAGCTTGAAGAGATCCTTCACACATGTACTAAACAACTGTGGACTAGAGTTATTAAGGAATATTTGATCAAATGGAAGAATTTGCATTCTAAAGATGCAACATGGGAGGATGAAGTGTTCCCGTATTAATATCTTAGTTTGATTCAACATTGAGTATAAATTTATTTTTAAGGGTAAGAACATGTTATGACCTTAACCTATAGTGCATCTAAGGATATGTGTGGCTAACTTATGGCTTACAAACCCTCATATTATCTTATTGAATTTCTTGATGTTTTTAATATGACTGGCTCATGGAATAATCATGGCTAAGTAAAGTATATATAGGAGGAAGTGGTTATTTTTTATCATGATATTACAAATTTTGTTCTTATTTCATTATTATCGAGGTGTCCCTCTTGAATTTGATCAGTCATAATATTCAAGTAGTTTTCTCTTTCACCAATTATTATTATAGAGTTGATTATTATATTCTTAATTCTATGATATACCATTCTATTTTCATGAATAATATGTCTTTTCATTACATATTATGATGACCTACCAGGTAATGGATATTTAGTGGGCATATGAGGTTATTACACTACTGGCCTATGAGAGCACATGATAGGTGTTGTAGACACCTAAAACTAGCCATCGATGACCTTCAATCAGGGTTTTGGCCAATTTCCACCCAACGTGCACAATCTGGCCTAAAAACACTAAAACATGCTAAATGATGTGAAACTAACATATTCAAGTGCTAATTTTGGCCAGGGTATACCTAAATGGGGCAATAGAATTTATGGGCTAGCTAACTTTGATAAGATCATTTCAAGTCAAAATACCAATTTTGCACTTAGGTGCTTTGAATTGATCTTTCCTATCAAATCTTATGCACAAAATACGTGCCTTTTTTATTTATTTTTAATAACATTCTAAATAGGATAATGGATCCAATGCATCTAACATTGCCTTCCAATTCCAATCCAGTCAAATTTTGGACCAATAACAAGGCATTCTGATTAATTTGAGTAATTTGTGCACAAAGTGCTTAATCATGCTTAAGAGATAATTAAACCAAATTAGAGCCTAATCAATAAATTCATGGAAACTTGTTGAAAACTTGTTTTTAGAAATGAATATTGAATATCTTCATCATCAGGTGACCTCATTTCTTGGGAAGACATCCCTAGGCCATAAATGCCACAAATATCAAGATTCATGCCCTGCATGCCTCATCAATACCTTCCATGATTCCCTCCATGACTCTTAATTTCCCCTTCTTCCAATGTCATGTTGAGGATAATCAAAAACTTAATTACAAAAATTTAATTAATCCTCAACCACACATCTTAATCTGAAAATGGATGGTTCAGGTTAATTCTAGACATTCTCAAAAATCTATAAATAGAGAGGCCATCAACATCATTTCTAAGACATGAGTATGCAAAGTTATAATGAAAAATTGGTTCCAAAATATTTAATAAACTAGTGTTATCATGCCAAATTTATTCTAATCCAAGCCAAGACAAATCCACAAGGTGCCAAGGAGAAGAGGAGATAGCCAAGCCTCCTTTGATGAAGACTTCATGAGCACAAGCTGAGAAAGCCACTACAACAAACATTTTGGAGCATCTAAGGAAGGTAAAAGAGGGTTTATTTTGAATTTTAGTTGTGTTTTTTATTCATGTTTATTAACTAAGCTCTCACTAGTCTCTAGGCCTAGAGATGTTATACTAGTTAGTGTGTTTATTTCATCTTATTTTCATTTTGAAAGTAACAACATACTAACCATCCTCTCTTGAGTCAAATTATTAGATCCACATATGGCATGCCCAATGGGACTAGATGAATCCCACACATGAATAAGATCATTTTGTAGCTTTAAAATATTCATTTGGATAATTAAAACTCTTGAAATTTGATTCTCTAACTTTATTTTGCCATTTTTGGTTTGCTATGAGTTTACACAGTAACCAATGTCAGCTAGTAATACTGATGTTAGTTAGTAAAACCAACATTGGTTGGATACCTATCATAAGTCACATTGGTATAACTAATGTCAGTTAGATAATCATCATTGATTAGAAAATGTAACCATCATCAGTTATATAACTGACCTCGATCGCTATGTTTTTCTTAAAACATAGACCCGAGAGCTCTTTTTTAAAAGTTCATTATTTCAAACCTAAAAGAGATTCAAGTCTAAAGGACATGATAATTTTTTTTTTGTAGGACCAAGATTTATATTTGCTAAAAAAATATTTATATCACCTTTTGCATGCCTAAAAATCAATTAGGAACCTTGTTTTGGTGTTTAACAAAAAATTTAGATGTTTATAGTGAATGTTTTCAAAGTTTGTAACTAAGACCAAGGGGTCAAATGAACACCACCTCATTTTCCATTTGGGATTAAAAATGAACACACATTTTCAAATCTTTTTTGTGTTTACTTAGTTGTTTAGATTAAATTTTTGTTTAGAAAAAATAAGGATGTTGCATGTATGTTCTTCCATTTGTCCCCTTTATGAAACCCTTGGAATCAAAAGTGCCATTCCTATTTCAAGTAGCCTAGTCCAAGGCTTAGAAATAATGTCATATAAATCACTTTCAAAAAACTCATCAAATTTTGGGTGACCTTGAAAATGACCCTAAAGTCTTTCTACTTTCATGTTGTCTTTATTTTTATGCAACTTGGCTTGCGAGGGGGACTTCACCTCCCACGATTTATTTAGGGAAGCTTTGGATCAAGGTTTCACCTCTTGTAATTGACTTCATTTGGCTCCTAATTGGATTTGAATATGGGATGTAGTGGCACTTTGAACATCACACTATGCTAAGTGAACAATAGGATGTAGTGGTTGCAAAAATGATTAGACCTTTCTGTAACAAGCCAAGTGATATGGACCCAAAATCCATGCTTTTCATTTGCATTATTTGGTGTGAAAGTCATTTTTCAATTTATTCCCATAGAATTTTTATAAACTTTTTAGATCTTATAAAAATCCCCATTTGTCATGGAAGTATTGTTGGTGTAAGGTGCACCTCAATGTCCATGTTGTAGTACTGTCATTTGAGAGAAGCGGGGTGTAAAAACCCTACTATATAATGTGTATTTACTTTTGGATGAACACTTAAAATCATTACAAATGATGTATATTTATGGATTCCAACAATACCAAGCAACCTTGTCATTTTAGGATCTAAAAGTGATTAATTAGTTATTCTTGTCCAAGATTAAAGTCTTGTTTGAAGTCAAAACTTGGTGTAAACAAAAAATTCAAAGCAAACACATGGTCCTAATTTTCCTTTTAAAAAAGAGGCATTATGCTACCCACATTATATCATTAATTTGCCTTGTTCAAAGTTCATAAAAATATTGAGAGTCATATCATCCACTTTAGCATAGTTATGCTGCCCAATTGAGTCTAGACCTTTACCATAGTTGTTTAAGCCCTTCACTTATAATCTAAATTCAAAATTTCACATTTATAAGTTCATAAGGTTGATGTGTTAAGTGGGTTCACCATTTTCACTAAACTTGAGGGAACTTAGGTTCAATTTCCAATTTGGGTTGAAGGCCATTTTAGACTCATAATCATTGACATCACTTGATAGACTTAAGCCATTTTATGCTAAACACTTGCACTTTGAGTCTATACACCACAACATTTTGAGTCAAGAAAATTAGTGTTATGCTATAAAAATTGTGGGAAATTATCTTTGTCTTAGAGCATTTTTAAAACAAATTTTTTTATCACACCTTTTGGGTAGTATAGCATCATTACGCTGCCTAAAACATTTCAAATATTGTTTCATAGTTTCTCTTGCATAGAATTCAAATTTATTCCCACATTTTCAGACCAATCTAAGTGTAATTTATTAATCTTTTGTCTAAAGCACAATTATACCATTCACTTTTGTCTAGCTTATTTGTCAAAAGAGACAAGTTTTATACCATTATTTACAAGAAAATAAACTATCTCTAAAAGTGTCTTTTGTTTCATACCTTATACCTAGTTGATCAAGTTCATGACCAAGAATTAAATGCCTAGTTTTTATTATAAGTGTTTCAAATCTATTATATTAAAACTTTCATGTATTTCAAAGTCTAGCTTTTGACATCATTTGGCCAAGAGTCCTAGCGCATGCCTTGTTTGAACCTAGCTTTTGACGCCACATTTGGCCAAAACACCTAGCAACTTTTATATTTCTAGATTAGAATGATTTGAAACACTTTGACCTTAGAGTTTGGCATTTTGATTTTCAATCCATTTACTTGCTTATCTTTGTGTGAATAGTGAAACATTAGGTACTTCACACTAGCTTATTTCTTCACAAATCTTTGCATAAACCTTTTGATCCTTTTAACAAATCTAGACCAAGTTAGAGCATCATCTATTTTAGATTCTATCCTTTTTAGAGTTTGTAGAACTCTTTGACCTTTTATTGTAAAGCATTAACTATTGATCCCAACATGTATTCCTATAATTGTATTGGACTCATGTATAATCTAGGGATTAGTAATGTAGTTGGATAGGAAGAAATGGTGTAAGACCCCTATGTGGATAATATTATGTATGAGATGGATTTTTATCCCTCTTATAATACTCATTCAAGGGCACAAAACCAAGATCTATTGGCTAACTATCTGGTTAACACACTACTTATTTAGAATAAGACCAAGAATAAACCATGCAATACCTAGCTACAATACCCATAGTAGATGATCCAGTTCTTTAACAGTCATATTCTCCTAATATGGCTTCCACATATGATCCATTTTTGTTTGAGTGACATTTTGTAGAGAACAAATACAAAATTTTGGTTAGAACCCTAGAGGTAGGGGCCAAGTTTCCATCAAAATTTCCCCATGAAAATTTACTAAGTCTAGTAAAAGTGCCCCACAATATGATTTACGATCAACAAGCTTCTTCTAGCAATCCTATGGCTCTAGTCCAAACAACGTATCAAGACCCTAATACATCTAATCAAGGTAAAAACATCATGGAAGATCACTTTAACCAAATACAGACATCATATCAAACCTACTTGAATCTAGCACATGATTTCAATCAAATGAACATGGTGAGTAAGCCTCTTCTTGACCTAGTTCCTTTAACAGGAGTATTGATAGAGTTAACTAGATAAGGGAATTTGAGTTCCAACCCATTCGTACAAACTGCTTTAATAGAGAACTTCGTGCATATTCTTGTTATTGAAGAAGTGTCTTTGGCCTCTACACAAAATAGTGATCCAAACATAGTAGACAATGTGTAAACATCCAATCTTGATCAAAGTGGTACTAACGTGCAAACAACTAGCCAACAACATGTACTTATAGTTAATCCCATGGGTAGATCATCATACCAAGGAATAGGAGTTTCTACACCCTAACCTCAATCAATTGCTTCCTTAAGTGTACAACTTATGGGATTAGGTAATCAAACAATGGCTAATGTCAAGCCTCAATGATAGAATGTAATGAACCTTACTCCTCTTAACAAGTAACGAGTAGTATTCCACAACAGTAGACATAATCTAGTGTATCAATGAAATAGAGGACAAATACATTTCCATCTCAATCAGGGGAAACAAATGTTCTACCTCACCAGGTAATGATGAACATACCTCTTTAGTCATAGACTAATATGCCAATTCAAAACCAAGTAATGACTAGTCAACAATGTGTAAATATTGGTTAGCGATAGATGTTGAATATGTAACCTATTTTCACTTCCTCATAGGGATTCACATAACAAGGAGGTCCCCATGTTTCTCAAGTAACTATTAGATAACCATTGGTTCAAAATGTTCCATAAATTCAAAGATATGGTCTTGGTCCACAAGTTCCCACTCAATAGCAAGGTTCGATTAGTTGGCAGCATGTCCCTTTTAAACCATAGTAGGCATAGTATAGTTATATCCCTCCATCCCAACCATAAAATCCTCAAAATCAAACCTTTATCACCAACCCAAAATAGAATATCATGCAACTAATTATGTAATTCCAAGTTTTTCTTAATCCATGTATGTGTATTCCTGGTCCATTCCCCAACCAAACCAATGTATCTCCATCATACCACGGTAAAAGTGTCCCAATTTGGACCTCCCAACCATCTACCCGAACCAATATTCTCCCTCAAACCAATGTTCCTTCCAATTTCCTATCCCAAAAATTACAATAGATGAAGGATGAAATTTCTACCATTCAAGTAGATAAACAAACTTAAAACCTCAAATTGGATAACATGTGTTCCTATCCATTCAACATGGAGTATTTATAGATACCATTTCCTCCAGGATACAAACCACCAAAATTTGACAAATACAAAGGGAAAGGTGACCCTAAGGCTCATTTGATCAAATTATTTGTTGCATGTCAACCAATGGCATATAACAACATATTTGTTTTTCTATTGTTCCTAAGGAGCTTAGTTGGACAAGCCTTGGAGTGGTTTTTAAATTTGTCCAAAATTTTAGTAATGGATTTTGATGATCTTTTTGATAAGTTTGTGTAGCACTTTTCCTATTATCTCGAGCATGAAATTTCATTAGTGGACTTAATGCAAGAAAAGCAAAAAGATGGTGAGAGTTTTTTAAGTTATTTATAGTGATGGAGAGCCCTTGTAAGTTGTTTTAGCCATAGTTTACTAGATAAACAATTAACCGCTTTGTTTACTAAAAAATAACATAGTGAGATAACTTATCATTTAGAATTACAATGTGCACATACTTTCAAGGAAATCATCAACAAAGGCTTATTGATTGAGTGAGCACTCATCAATAAAGGAGTTATCAAGCTTAATTCAACCAATCAAAATCAAGGTACCAATTAGGGAAATGACCAACATCTCATTCAAGTGCTAGTATCACAACTGGCACAGGCTAATAACCAAGAAAGATCGAAGCAATTCAACCACAATAAGAATGTTATGGGAAATAGAGTAACCAAATATCATCATTTCCAAATGGTACAAACATCATCTAAACCACCTTTTTAGCTTACTCCTACTTATAAACCTCTCCAACCAATGTCGCAAGCATAACAACCAAGACTTGCACAACAAATACAATAACCTTTACCATTGTAAACCCCTCCTTATAAGAGAACCATGCCTGCACGTCGTGTCTTTAGTGACCTAGGAGAACCTATTGAGTCTATATTTCACAAGCTTACTACCACTAATCTAATTAGTTGTCCTATATAAAAGCATTATTCGTAAGGCATTCCTTATCTTGATTGGTACCATGAAAATGAATTTTATCATTATCATCAAGTCAATGGGCATAATCTAAGAAGATGTGTCCAAATCAAGAATTTAATCGAGAATATGTTAGATAATGGGGAGATAACATTGGATAATGGTGATTCTACTTCTAATCAAACTCTGGGGATTTATCAATACCCTTTTCCTTGACATAACAATTAGCAATAGCAAAATGATCAACAACAAACAGTGCAGCAACAAAATTAATAGTATCAAAATCAAAGGCTAAACCAATAGAATCAATATAATTAGTAGTAAAACCCACAATTATAGAATAATGAACAAAACCAAGGTCAAAATGCTAACAACTAAAAAACCTACCATGTAGTTGCACATGACTATAATAGGGTTATAAGTCATATTATAGGGGGTAGCATTAATACCATTTCCATTAATCATGGACCAAGCACTAATCAACCTAAACCATTGCTAAACAACAACATTTAACCAAATTACATGGATAATCCTTCTTTTCCCTAGGAGTGCATACATGCAAACTAGCAAACTAGAACTTCCCCTTTTGGACCTTATATCGATAACTCATCCTTGCCACATGACCACATATGAGTGCATTGACAACTGAGACTTGTCCTATCTCGTCTCACACCATTTCCAATATTGGTTAGCAATAATGGTCTAGTATTTAATACCAATTATGTAATCACAACTTGGAGATCAAAGATTACTATTCCAGGCCCATAACCATCTGCCACTTTGCCTATCATTCAACTAACCGTTCAGCCTCAGAATAAACCATTCACTACTGACCAAGATAAGAAATTTGATATTGTGGAACAATTGTAAAAGACACCAACATAAATTTTTATTTTAGTTTTGTTGTGAATGTCAATAATCCATAAGAATATCTTGAATGAGTTTTTGACCCAATCCACTATTGTTAGTGACATATCTCCTGATAAAAATCAAGCTTTGGTTGGACACGTCGCTCTAGCCCAAAAAGTTACATTCAACCAAAGTGATCTATCTTCCCTTGGCCCACTCCATAATAATCCATTATACATAAAAGTTTATATAAGATGGTATAAACTTAAACATGTCCTTATAGACAATGGATATGGCTCAACATAGTGTCTCTAAAGCTCATCAAGCTTCTTGCATACACAATGAAAAATCTTCAACCAAAAATAATAACCATCAAAGCCTATGATAATCACGAAACATAATTACAAGGCATCATTAGTTTATCAATTATCATTGGGCCTTTGACCCAGATACACTTTTCCATGTGCTTGATCTTGAATTTTCATACAATATGCTTCTAAGATGGCTTTGGTTACATGATATTCATGTAGTCCTATCAATGCTACACCAATGTATCAAATTTTCTCACTTAGGGATGGAAGTGAATATTCCAGGAGATTTACACCCATATGAACACTACAAGCATCTTGAGGCCAAGTTTCAAAGCTATAATTATCAGTATGACATGAATCCAAGTTCCAAGGAGGATAAATAAAATGATATACTTATTGATCCTTCACTAAATAATTACATAGATCCTAATACCTTGGATTCCCTTTCTGAAATGCCACTTCTTAAAGCTTCTAATAATTTCACCATTTTAGATAATGGACTGGGAGAGTTTGACCCATGATAAATTTCATATTGCTAATCTTCCTCAAAATCCAAAAACCTTTGGATGACCTAAAGTCACCCCACATATGCATTGGTAATAAAAGAATAAAGATAAGGGACTTGTCACATTTGAACCAACATTTGGCCTAGAACCTGACCCTCTTGAAGGGGATGAATCATGGTTATACAATGACAACCAAGTTGATTATTATAAAAATTCAAAGTATCCTATTCCCAATAGGATCATGGAGCATCAAAATTATGAAGGAAGAGGCCTCAGACTGAATCAACAAGGGACCATTGAGCCAATTTCCATGACTAAGTATGAAAGACCTTATAGACTCATATTTAAACTGCCTGGGGGTGACCCCAAATATCTTATTCAAACTCCATCACTAGTGACTGGTGATGATGATGCCGATAGTGAAGTAGAGTTTGATCATTTCCTCGCCTTTGATAACCTAGCTGAAATCAACCTATTTGATAATAATGCCATTTTTACCCTTACCTTGGCCATTTATCACAACCCTTTTCTATTATATTATCATCAACTGATAGATTGGGACCAACAAGAATCCAGTCTATCAATTGATGATTTATAGAATGATGAGGCATTCTATGAATTTTTAGGCCTTAGAGACATCATTTTGTTAGAATATCACAATTCAAGATTCTCAATTACATTGGATCCTACAACCTATTTTGGAGAGTGAGTGAATACCCTTAGCCAAAAATAAATAAGTAAAACATTGAGGTCCCAAAGACAAAACCTCTTTGAGGCACTTTTTGACCAAGGAAAAAGTAAATTAAAGGCCAATCTAGTGGTTAAAACCTATTTTAGAAATCATTAGATGGGGGTGTTCATTTTTCTTTGAATTTAGACCAAGAGACCACCAACAATGAACTTGCCTATGGATTCAAGTTTAGCTCTAATAAATAATAAGTATTTGATCAAATTCTTCAAAAATTTCTATCTATTTTTATCACATGGCTAGATCTCCCATTAGGGGACTCAAATTCATCATGTCTAGGAGAAGTTGAGAACAAGTCTTAACAGAGGACCTTGACATAATTCAATAGTTCAAGTCATTGCCTACTATCCTAGAAGATGGTTTGACCCTTCTAGTCAAAGATATAATAGAGATAAATATCAGGACTCTATCAGACTTGAAATGGATAAAATTAGGTGCATCCCTCACTAAAGAGGAACATGACATCTTTATAGCTCTATTGAGAGAATATGTAGATGTCTTTACATGGGCCTATTTGACATGCCAGGTTTAGACCCCACCTTGGTTTTACACCACCTTGTGGTTAATATTGACACCAAACCAGTAAAATAAAAATTACGTAAGATGCATCCTCACATTATTTTATTGGTAAAGAAAGAGCTAGAAAAACTCTTAGAAGTAGGATGTATCTGATCCATTGATTACTTAAAATGGATCTCTAATGTGGTACCTGTTAGTTAAAATATTGAAGGGATCAAAATTTGTACTAATTTTTGAGACATCAACAAAGCTTGTCTTAAACATGATTTTCACTTGCCTAATATTGACATGATCATCAACTCTATGGTAGGTTATGAAATGCTTTCACTCATGGATGGATTCTTAGGATACAACCAGATTAGAATAGCACCAAAACACCAACATAAAATAACATTCACCACTCCATGGGGAACATTTTGTTATCAAGTAATGCCATTTTGCCTTAAAAATGCTATAGCTACATATCAAAGGGTCATGACTATCATATTCCATGATATGATGCATGCTATTATTAAATACTATGTCGATGACATACTAGGCAAATCCAAAACTAGGACTAACCATCTAGTAGTGTTACATAATATATTTGAAAGATTATAGAAGTACAAATTTAGACTCAATCCCAAAAAATGTGTGTTTGGTGTAACTTTAGGAAAATTACTTGGCTTTATCATGTCTCATAGAGGTATTGAAGTTGATCTGGCTAAATTCTATGCTATAACCAAGATGCTACCACCAACCAATTTAAAGTAACTCCATAGTTTTTAGATTAAGATCCAGTCAATCTGATGCTTCATCTCTTAGTTAGAAGACAAGTTCCATCTATTTACACACCTTTTGAAGCAGGGAGTTGCATTTCACTAGGATGATCACTACCAAATAGCTTTTCAACAAATCAAATACTATCTTATTAATCTGCATATTTTATTACATCATATGTCAGGAAAGCCATTCTTGTTATACCTATCAACTACTGACCATGCTCTAGGGAAACTCTTGGCTCAACATGATGACAATGGAAAAGAGCATCCTATATACTACTTAAGTCATACCTTAGTTACATATAAATATAACTATGCACCTATTGAAAAAGCTTATCTGGCCATGGTCTTCACAACTCAAAAACTACACCATTACATGTTGAGTAATAAGACCATGGTCATTTCAAAAGTAGCTCCACTCAAGTATATACTATATAAAACATATTTACAAGGTATAATGGCTAAATGGATTATGATTCTCAGTTAGTTTGACATAGAGTATGTCAATCAGAAGGAAATCAAGGGACAAGTTCTTGTAGATCAACTTATTTAAGTACCTCTCACAGACAACAACCACTCACATTTCAATTTATTGATGAATCCATAATGATCATCATTGACACACCCCTTGAGGAGAAGCCCTAGAAGCTATATTTTGATGGTTCATTTACCGCACATGGAACAAGGGTAGGCATTTTGTTTATTACACCACAGGGGGATCTAATCCCTAAATCATTTAGAATTAGTTTTCCTTGTACTAATAACATGGCCGAGTATGAAGTGTTTGTTGTAGTACTTTGACAAGTAGTGCATTGGAACATATCTTATCTTTACATTTATGGTGATTCTTATTTAATCATCAATCAAGTCACAAATCATTTTTAGACCAAAGATGACAAGTTAGTTCCATATAAAGCCATGTTTGACACTCTTAAGCAAAAAATTATCAATATTAAATTTGAGCATATACCAAGGGATAGTAATAGAAATGTTGATGCTATGGATACTATTGGCTCTCTAATTTGACAAACAGATAAAGCTAGAGAGTATTAGTTCCTCATCAATAATTTATCAACACTGGCTCATGAACCTTCAATCATTGCAATGATTTGTGATATTTTTGGTCCTAATTCTATCTGGTACTCAGACTTTTATAACTACCTTCATGACCAAGTTCTGCCACCTAACCTATCTCAAAAAAAAACCAAAGACTTCATTCATCATTCCACTCATTATGCTTTACTTAGATCCACCTTTTATCTTCATAGTTTTGATGGAACTTTGCTTCATTGTTTAACTTCAACAGAGTCTACACTAGCATTAAGTGAAGTTCATGAAGGATTATGTGGCACTCATTCTAGTGGGGAAGTCCTATCCAAAAATCTCTTGTATACTAGCTATTATTAGCCAACAATGGATGCAGATGTCACTACATATGTAAAAAAAGTGTGACAAATGTCAATGGCATGCTAATTTGATTCATGACCCAATAAAAACTCTAAAATTGATGTTGACACCATGGCTATTTTCTACATGGGGACTTGACCTAATTGGGAAGATTAACCCCAATTCATCTGACAGCCATAAACATATCCTTACCGCCAATGAGTATTTCACTAAGTAGGTTAAAGTTATACCCCTCACTTACATTATTGGAAAGCAACTTTCCAAATTCATTTTCAACCATCTCATTTTTTGCTATAGTATCCCCTTTGACATTATATCTAATAATGGAGGATCATTCAATAACAAGTATGTAGACCAGCTATGTACTGAATATAACATCACACAATATTTTTCTACAACATATTAACCTCAAGGTAATGGCCAGGCCAAGGCATCCAACAAAATCATTGTCAATATTCTCAAAAAGATTTTAAATGACATCAGTCATGATTGGCACTTACAGATATTCCTTTCCCTTTGGACATACTGTACCAATCATCATACCCCCATAGGAGCCATTCTATACTCACTTGTTTATGGTAATGAAGCCATACTTCCCATTGAGGTTGAATTTCCTTCACTATGCATATCTTTCAAGCATGTCCTAGATGGTCATGACTATCAAGTAGCTCACCTGCAAGAGCTAGACCTACTTGATAAGAAACACACAGCCGCACTCAACAATCTTCAAGTATATAAGAACCAACTTAAAGGCCACTATAATCGGCATGTTAAGTGTAAAATATTTGAACTTGGTGATCTTATTCTTAAATAAAACCAAAAGAATACCATGGTTGAGAAGAAGCATAAAGGGAAATTCAAACCAAACTAGATAGGACCTTTCATCATTACTGTAGATTATGGATCAGGAGCATACAGGCTTGCCACTCTAGACTGAGATGAACTTCTTGAGCTGATGAATATTATTCATCTCAAGTGGTACTATGCTTGAATGTTAATGTGTATTATCTATAAGGACCATTTTAGTTATGCCATTTTATTACTATTATTATTTGGACAAATACCATCCTTATCCATCCTCTTCACCATATCCACTTTCCACTTCTGACCTACCAACGCAATGTGTTCTAAAGCCTAGCCCATCTAACCTTGATTTTTGCCATTCATTACACATTTTTAGCATCAAGGTATCTGATTAGTTTCATCAATTGGTTTAATTACTTTAGACAAAGATCATATTTTGGGATAGTGTGATAAAAGTTTTGGTAGCTGCATCCTTTGTTTGTTATTCCTTTCTTACCACTGATCTTGATACTAATTATAACTACCTTTGGACAAATTATTACCATTTATCTATGTCATTATATCCTAGTTATAACTACCTTTATGCAAATAAGGGGAAACATTAAGCTTTGATGTATCGACTTGCCACTTCTTATGTCATACTATGTTTTTTACCAACTGTGCCTATTTTGTTTGAATTGACTGCTATACTAATCAAATTTTTCTGCTATAGGGTGGAACTATAGTGACTTGAGGTCTTACTCTGGGACTATGTAGGTTGTGCTCGATACTTGTTGAGCTCAGCTTAGTCACCCTTTCCACCACACTCTCACTATTGTTTGAGCAACCTAAGCCACACTCTCACCATTTTATGAACAACCTAAGCCATACTCTCACCATTTTATAAGCAACCTTAGTTTAAATGCTCTCACCATTTTGTGAGATTGAACCATTTAAGTGTCTCATCATTCTTGATCAAGTTGAGATACTTCAACAAATTCTAAATTTTTTTAAATTTTTTTTAGAAAAGAACAAAAACATTGACCACTTCTTTGCCTTAAGGATTTTAGGAACACTTACTAAGTTACAAGAAAATCACTTATCATGTAGTTTCCCCATTCTTTTTGCCCTTTTTCTCTCATGCACTTTCCATTTTTCAAGACCATTCCTATTCTTCTATCTCATCCATTTTTTTTTCCTTAGTTATCACATTCTTCCCATTTATTGGGAGAATTACATTTGGCCTAAATTTTTGTTATTGGATATTACATCCATGGAACTATGTAGACAAGATCCACTTTCCTAGTGCATATGGAGACAACTTGGCCACCCCCTTCCTTTTCTTCTATTCCCCCATTTTTTTCGTTTGTTAAGTTGTCACCTATTTTATAGGGGTAATGTTTGTAGGGTTTCTATTGTGTTGTTTATTTATTTGTTTATGCTTATTTTGTTTGTTTGTCTACTTGTTTATTTTCTTTTAGCACTGTTGCCTTGTTTTGGTTTATGTGTGTTCATTGGGTGATTCCTTGACCACACTTATACATGAATCCATCCATATTTATATGTTTACATTTTCATCATGGTTTCTATCATTGGTGTATTATTTTCTATTGAATATTGGATTATAGGAGTCAGTCCTCATGCATATTGCAGCTAAGTCCTCATGATGTTATACCAAGATGCCTACCAATAAATGCTACAACAAACCTCATCCTCAAGAAGTATACTTAACAATGGTAGAATTTATTCGACACTAACATCTTGATTCAATCCTAATCATATCCCAAATAGAGTAATTAAACATAAAAGACTTTCAACCTTTATTAGTTCATATGAGCATTTCCCTACTAGTAGGTTATTCCAATTCATCTTTACCCTCTATGTTAAGTTGTCATCATCCTTGGCCAAGTTTATCATGTTTTCCATAATCGGGGTCCAATGATTATAATCACCTATGGGTAAATCATTGCACACCATCCTACCTACATTTATTAATAATTATAATTGCCTTCAAGAAAATCATTATTGTGTCACCACTTCACTTTTTATGCCTATACAAGGGCATGTGATTATCTTGTTTATCTATCCTAACTAGGGTAGATCCATCTTCTCAATGATTATAACTACCTTTCGACAAATCATTGTGTTATCATACCACATTACCACTATCAGGGTACAATGTTTATAGCTACCTTTAGGCAAACCATTGTGCATCATCCCACTTACATTCTCAATGAATTTGACTACTTTTTTAATATCATTATGTTTTCACCCCATCATCTTTCCTTTCTTTGGTCCCCTCATTTTACTTCTTTCTTTTTGAGGGACCATTTGTTGACCTGCTTGTGCTAACCATTCCCTTAAGGGGGCATCATACTATTAGTTTATCATCATTGAAGTTGTAGGGATACAAGACCTTTTCATTTGTTGAGAAGATGTTACTATGATTATATCTTGTAATGCCTTCTCAAATAGGGGCAAACTATAGACACCTAAAACTAGCCATCGATGACCTCCAATCAAGATTTTGGCCAATTTCCACCCAAAGTGCACAATTTGGCCTAAAAACACTAAAACACGCTAAATAATTTGAAACTAAAATATTCAAGTGATGATATTAGCTAGGGTGTCCCTAAATGGGGAAATATAATTTATAGGCCAGCTGACTTTGATCAGATTATTTTGAGTTAAAATGCCAATTTTGCACCTAGGTGCTCTAGATTGATCTTTCCTATCAAATCTTTTACACAAAATACATGCATTTGTTATTTGTTTTTAGTAACATCATAAATGGGATAATAGATCCAACACATCTAACATTATCTTCCAATTCAAATCCATTCAAATTTTGGACCAATAACAACGCATTCTGATTAATTTGAGTAATTTATGCACAAAGTGCTTAATCATGCTTAAGATCTAATTAAACCAAATTAGAGCCTAATCAATAAATTCATGAAAACTTTTTGAAAACTTATTTTTATAAATAAATATTAAATATCTGCATCTTCAAGTGACCTCATTTCTTGGGGAGACATCCCTAGGCCATAAATACCACAAATATCAAGATTCATGCCCTCCATGCCTCATCAATGCCTTCAATGATGCCCTCCATGCCTCTTAATTTCCCCTTCTTCCAATGTCATGATGAGGATAATTACAAACTTAATTTCAAAAATTGAATAAATCCTCAACCACACATCTCAATCTTAGGATGGACAGTTCAGGTTGATTTTAGATATTCTCAAAAAATCTATAAATAGAAAGGCCATGAACATCATTTTTACGACATGATTATGCAAAGTTATAATTCCAAATTGGTTCCAAAATCTTCAAGAAACTAGTGTTATCATGCCAAATTTAGTCCAAGCCAAGCCAAGCCAAATCCACAAGGTGCCAAGGGGAAGAGGAGATAGCTAAGCCTCCTTTGATGAAGACTTCATGAGCATAAGCCAAGCAAGACACTACAACAAGCATTTTAGAACATCCACAGAAGGTAAAAGAGGGTTTATTTTGAATTTTAGTTGTGTGTTTTATTCATGTTTATTAACTAAGCTCTCCCTAGTGTCTAGGCCTAGATATGTTATGCTAGTTAGTGTGTTTCTTTCATCTTGTTTTCATTTTAAAACTAACACCATACTAACCATCCTCTCTTCAGTTAAATTCCTAGATCAACAAGTGTATGTCTGACATTATTAGCTAGAGTTTCACCCTATTGATAGGGTACCTTAATAGTTTAGAATCTAGTATATATCCAACCTACCCATTCTTCAATTATTCTAAAAAAGAGAGTGGGAGGTTATGGATGCATTACATGGGAGATTAGTGTGGCAATAATTGGCACTAGGGACCCTTATCACTATAATAGAGGGAGGTTGATTTTGAGGAAAAGGATCATAAGATGTCCAACGACCTATAAAAGGAGGATGGGTTATCATTTAGGTTGTATCACTAGAAGCAAGAGGAGTGGGCTTGGTTCAAGTTGTAGCACTAACATCTTAGGTGGCACATGGATTTCTTGGAGGGATCAACATCATCTACCATTGTAGGTGGACCCATAACAGTATAAAGAGTAGCTAGTGGTAGTAATAGGAGGAGGATATTAAGGGGAGTAGTAGTGATAACATATCCCCTACCAGATATGAGCCCATAGAAGAGGAGGAGGATGCTAAAATGAGTTATGATGAGGACTCAAATCTTGATTAGAAAGAGGGATACCTAGGTGAGTGATTTTTTTTATTTCAATCTCTTTTACCAAATTTTAGCATGTTTTCCATTTTAATGAGTTTTGCTTATCTATTCAACTAGATATCTAATGTATATATGTGTGTACATGTGTTTATATATTTGGCCATAGAGTAGAGGTGGCTGATTAAAGACTTATTGATGTGTGTTTTATGCACACCATAGAGACTTTTACAAAATAGACTCTAATTTTTTAGGATTGGTGAAAAATATTCACTCCAAGCCATAAGTTGTAGGGTATTGGGTTTCTAAACAACCTATTGGTGGAAAAATAGTGAGCGAGGTAGATTTTTTACCACATATGGGTCAACTATGGATGAATTTGAATCTACTTGATAAGTGTGGATTGATGATGGTTCTAACCTAAGGTGGGTAAGACATCAAAAGAAACTCAAAAAGGAGGGAATTGTAGGGTAAGAAAGGAGGATTGTGGAACACACTAGATGAAACCTTTCAAGATCATAACTTGAACTAAAATTAGGACAAGAGATCACAGACCAATGCTTGATGCAATATATTATAGCACACCAATAATAAAACATGGTTATAAGTCAAAGGAAACCTAAATACAACATACTTAATCACATGTCATCAAAGGTTGTTGTGTTTGTTAAACTGTAATAACACATCTACAGGGGGATTGTGATTTATATGCAAAAGTTATTCAGATTAGCTATATCTTAATGAGTGATTGTAAATAAAAGATAATTCATACACAACTAGATACTAAAAAACTAGAATGATACAACTTCTTACACAATCCATAATTTGGAGAAGAATTAAGATTTACACATCAAGACTAAGATTGCAGAAATTCTTAGAATTTTGTATTAATCTCAATAATGAAAATTCTCCTTTGTTTGGGACTGGGAAGTTACAAGTATAAATAGGCTTGGGATGGGGAAAACATCATCTCTCAAGATAAGTATAATAATGCATTTACAAAAATAGGACTTGCATTCAAATATCATGTAAAGGATGCATGTATAGTAGTCATCCTAGAATAGAATCTCACAGTTAAAAATATAATATATACATGAAACACATATTTAGAACCAAAGTTATAACTTAACAAAAAACATATATGTACATATTATATTTATATATATGTTGATGTAATACCACTAGCCAAAGAAGATGGTGGAGTGATATATGGAGGGAGTAAATTAGTTATTGTGATTCCTTATGGGATCAAAATTGAGCCCATTATAGTTTGCATGATTGTAAACCATAGAAACTAGGAACCCTAAGATGATGGGGTAGCACTAAAAGTTGACTGCATGATTGTAACATACCCTAAAGCTATCTATTTTACCCTAAGTTCCTCAAATAATGTGTGTGTTGCTTTGAATTACTTATTAATTATGTCAAAATTGAGTAAGGAAGGTTTGAAGAGTTTGATGGCCTCAAGCATCAACCTTGTTTGTTCTAATTTAAAGCTCTTAAATTCTAATTCCAGGGTTTCAACTCTTGTCACCTTATCTTTAGTAAAATTTACCAATTGTAAAATTTCATCATTAGTTCTATATATCATGCCTTTAAGTTCCTCCTTGATGTTATTTAAAGTTTATTGGATGAGGTTTTCAAATTTTGGCTTGTTGACTAGTCCACCTGTAGGAGTAATCACATTAGTGACCTTCATGTCCTTTAAATTTTCAAGGCCTTAATTTCATGATTTGAGAAATGTCCTAGTAAAGTCTTCACTTGATTATACCAATTAAGGCAAGCATTTATTTTTGAAATTACATAGTTGAGGCACCATGACGCATCCATAATAGACATTAAGTTCAAATGGTTAAAGGCATTAGTTCTAGAGCATTAAATGAAGAAACTCAATATTTTCTCTATCTATTTCATCTGGTGCCAAAATTTGGTCACATTTATTCTATTTGATTGGCTTCCACTCTAAAAACTTGAATAATATAAAAAATGTTGTAAAAATTAGTAACTACACTCTACACATTATGAATTATTTCTTTAGGATCATGTATGGTTTATTTCTACTACACAATTTTTGTTTGTGCTTCCACTTTGATTTTATACATTTATTTCATGGCTTCATTAGTTAAGTCTACAAGATCAAAGAAATATTTAGTATATTCATTAGGATCCCTTAGATCCTTTTAGGATTTATTTTTTAAGGAAAACAAATTTTCTCTTTGCTTAAATTTAATTTCTTCCCTTGTGTCTAGATTCAAATACTTCCTCTTCCTCACCCTTTGGATGGTTCCACTCTTCTTGTTAAACTGAGTAGGACTGTGGGTAATTTATTAATAACCAAAATATCTTTCTCATTTTGTTTTCCCTACATCTATCTAACCTATTTGGGAACAATAATTTACCCTTCTTTCTCTAAGGGACTTGACTCTTATGAGGTAGAGGGTGGAAGATTCATTGGAGGAGGTGTTATTGATGTAATTTAAAATGATTTAATATGTGTATTAGGAACTAGAGAGGTGGATAGATAATCCTCTCCCATTTTAAAGGCTCCCTCAGTGGATTTAACTCAATATATAATGTGGCTAAGTATGTGGGTAAACACTATGACATAGGCATTTATAATTGACTTGAAAGTCTTCTTGGGACTGGTGGCATTTTAGAATTAATAATAAAAATAGTCACCAAGTTTTCAAAATGGGTTGCCTTATTAGGAGTCCTTATTTGGGTAGATGCTAAAATAATGGATGAATTATAAGGACTCATTATTGTTGAAGTACATAAAATTGAAATAGAAGAAGCCACCTCACTTACATTTTGGGTTTGCTCCACTATGAGGATTAGCTAGTCTAAGGCACCATCTAGTGTTTCTTTTTCCTTCATCTCTCCTAAGCTCAAATATTTAGCTTTATCCAACTCAACCTCTTTATATTATTTATCCATAACTTCTTCTTTAGTCACCTCCTAGTCTAATCCAATCATCACTTTTGCATTATCTTCCTCATCCATGGAATAGTCTACCAAGGATATCAATTGTTCTTCTTCTTCTTATTTTTTTCCCTCTTCAATAAGGGATTCCTCTATGGTAGTCATACCAAAACATGGTCTCTTCTCTAATTGATGAGTTGTGGAGGGGGTTGGAAGAACTTTGGATATCCTTTGGTATGTGGCTATAGGAGGGTTAGGAAGTGAGTGGGATGATGCAATTTTTAATGGAACCACAATAGTAAGAACTACTACTGTAGGTGGTAATGATGGAATGAAATATGCAATAACAATGTAAGAAGGAGTATAAGAAATTAGAACCAGTTGAGGAGATGGAGGAGGGATGGATTATATGAGAAAGAAGACTATATAAATTCTAAAATACTAACATGTGTATTAGTTGTAAGAGGTGGTAAAGGTGTTACAACAAACACGCCCCTCTGCATGTCCTATGGAGGTGAAGTTGTCTCCATTATAGTGGTTGTGCCCACATATGCAATTATGAAGACTAAATGAGTAGGAGTTAGCTTGGGACTAGAGATATTCTTGAGAATTTCTTTTCTTAATTGATGATTTTCCTCCCTTTGGCTACTTGACCCCTCATCTTGTGGATTTTCTTATTCTACTATAGGAGATGGGGATTGGCTAGGGCCTACTATATCCTATTGTTAGGCTATGGTCCACTGATGGATCCATGCCTTTTGTGCTTGTGATACTATTTCATCTACCAATTCTTTAGTAATTTTTGGGTTTTATTGGATATCCTAACCTACCATCATAGACATATTTGCATCTTTCATTCTTATCCAAACTTTTGAGTCATCTAAATCATTTATGAAAACTGATTCATGTTCATATTCCTAATGACCATAGTTGACATTAACCTTCTTATTTTATTTTAGGAGTTAAATATAATTCTTTACTTTCTTCTCAAGGTCATATTCTCTAAATAGGGCCTCATCAAGATTTTAGTGGATCTTGATCTTCCCCATTTGATTAAAAGGGGCTCTCACTACATACTAGAATCGCCCAATACTCATAGAAATTTAAATTAATGGGCCAAATTCTTTTGACCTAGCTCCTCATCAATGCTATTATATATTCAATAAGTGATTTCCTATTCTGTAATTTTATTAAGAACTTTGCATTGTATCAACAATAGAGGTGCCCTTATTGATACAATTTTAATGAGGATAACATCAGGGTCGTACCAATAGTCTCCTAATTTATTAATGGTTTTTCTCAAAATTTATGATAGCATGGTCAAATGGGTGCCACAAATCACTTGGTACACTTGAGGGCAGACCTCTGCACAAATCCTCTTAATCTCATTTTTGAACCTATAAATAAACATGAATGAATAGTATTCACATATTATATTCTCAATTTATTTAATTGAGGTCTATCATATCTCTCTATTTACCCTATGTAGTATGTCAAGGATGATATCTAGTAAATAATACATCATATAAAAGTTCATGTTTACATGTCTCTACTTGAGTTGATACATATAGGTTGTCATCGTGACATAGATAACTTTCATTAAGGAAAAATATTATCTGATGTTAACAAAATGTTCAACATAGGGACCCATTCTACTTGCATATAGGTGATTATAAGGAAACCATATAGTTTGTTTAGTAGATCCATGATTATCCTAATCCCTAGTCTAAATTTGATAATCTCATTGGATAAGAGGGCTCCCTTGGGATTTAATATTTGAACTTTTAGTACCATTGTTTGAGTTTTCCATCTACTATGTTGTGCTCAATCCATGAATTGGCCAAGACTTGATTATAGGCCATCTCAAGAAAAGGTAGCCTGAGATATCTTTCGAATTCCCTCTTAAAGATGTAAGTGATTACAATCTTACCTTTCCTAATGTGTATGTAGTATCCATCACAAGTTTCATTAAAAAAAAATATTGAAGCATATGTATATAGGGAATTTACTCAATTTTTATCATTGCTTGATGAAGTCCTATAGTTTCGAGAGGTAGCAGGTCGTCAATGTATTTATTTTCATCCTCATATAATTGGATTTATGTAGAGTAGGGAATCATCGAGTCTAATACATTCCATAGTGCTGAGTAGAATGGGAATTTAAATTTGAGTGCACTCTTATTGAATATTGTATCCATAAATTCCTCATATCTCATGTAAAATAATATAAATGGGGCCTAAACACATACTAGTTTCAAAGAAGAAGTTATTTTAGTGATCTTAAGCTATATGTTTTCTTTATTACTTGTATGAAAATTTTCGACAAGTTCACTATAATATTAGGGCTTCCGGTCATAAAATAACTGTAAATCACAAATATTTTCTTGAATATTGATGGAAAAATGAATTTCCATTTGTTTAGATTTTGCATATATCCTCAAAATTCTATGTCGTGAATGCCCAATTCATGTGACTTTAATGCAACTAACTAATTTTTATTTCAATCCCATTTCAATTTTAATGCACTATTTATATTTGAAGGGTTTAATTTCTTGCCAAATAGAAACTATTCATTAACTTTGCATGCCTAGTCATCAAGTACAAGTCAAGTGTCAAATTCTCTCTTTCCCACTTCTTTACCTTACTATCAAACTCATGTATGTGTAATTTGAGCCTATGTCCTTCGGATTGTGACACTTATCTAATTATCATTCACTCAAACCTTTAGAGCTACATATAATATTTACGTACCATGGGGCTATGAGCTAATGTAACTATGCCACATGGAGCAACCTCAAGTCTATGGAGACTCAAAAGCATGGGCACACAAGACCTTAGGCCTTTTTAACTATGTACACATGTTTAAATGTTCCATGTAATGAAATGTCAATATGTGTTGTGATCTCAAGGCCTTGAAGGCATGAAGACTCATATCCATGGGACCATTAGTTAATTGACTGAGCATATCTTATTTGAAATTCTAGGCCAATAAAACTGAGCCACTTATCATCTTCTTGGATGTCATAAGATTAGAGGTATTAGACCTCAGGGCCTTATGACCATTATAACTATGTAATTTTTGCATAATTATGGGTAAATGAAAATGTACCAAGTTTTGAATGCTTAGAGTTTATAAGTTCAAAAACATTAGTCTATGTTAATCTTTCTATGGTTATAGATTGACGAAAAGGTGCCACTTATCAAACGCTCAGGACCATTAGAACATTAACTTTACTTTCAAAGCTTATGAGGCTTTGTGTAACAAAAAAACATTATGTGTCCTCTTCTCAGAGCTTGAAGACTTTAAACACTTAGAAATTTTTATGAAATTCAAAGGCTTCATGTAATGTATGAATGTCATATATTGAACTATTAGAGCTTGAGATATTTAAAGATTTATAAAATTTTAGAAAGGGATATAAGTTTCATATAATGTGTTGATGCCACATGTCCTAATTTAAAACATAATAAATCAAGGCCCAATTATGAATGATTAACAAGTCTCTACCGATAGTCCCATGGATGTATAAAACATAGGAAACACTAGGATGAAAACATTAGTCCCATTAGTCTAAATAAATAATGAAAAATATGAAAACCCAATATTTAGGAAAAATCAAAATGATCATTCAATATTTGATTTTCAATTTTTGAATCTCTATAACTTTATACTTTAAAGATAACCTTAACTTTTGCATGAGTAAATCCATATCATGGATTCTTAAGGTTCAAAGGGGCCCAAATAAATATTTTCAACAATGATTGGTCCCTGTTTGATTTTTTTTAAATGGGATGTATGTGTGTTAGGGCACAACAAATAGTGACTCATAGGAGAAAATACTTTTGAGTATTTTGATAACTCAAAATCTCAAAAAATTATTATAATCAAACTTCAATCCTACCAATAAATGATTAAATAAACCAAAACTTGAAACAAAATCCTACTTCCCCATGAAACATACTAACCCTTTCCATTCTTTGGATCTTAGTGTGTGATTTTGTGGATTCAATTTTCCTTGTTATGAAAGTCTTGATAAAATCTTGGATAAATATTGTAGGTTTTGTGTTGAATTAGATTTTATAACCAAACAATAAGGGATACCTAGATATTACTTTGCTACCAGCTAGGCATCCATATCCCTAACTAAAATACCTATGATTCAACTCAAATACTTTCTCTACTGCTAGCCAATCATCCATAGCCCTGATAGATATTCCCTGAATCACCCATCTTCTATCAATTTGTATGATTGAATTTTTTTTGAAATATAAATAAAAGAAAAGTTGGAAACTAATATTGGCTAGGTGTATGTATAAAAAAAAAACTTATTTTGATCAATACATCCCTATCCTTGTATATATAATTCTATGTTTATTATCACTCATCCAAGTTTTAGCATGTTATAGTGTAGTTGATCTTTGAAAATGGAAAGCCTTTATAATATTTGAATGAGAATATCAAATTAAATCCTAGAGATCTAATAAACTTATCCAAGTAAGACCTAATTCAGTCATGACACATACCTTGACTCTAGAAGCTCTAGTACTGTCAAAATAAATCCTTATGAGGACAATGTTGTATCCCTATAAATCATCCATTTGTTTTTTGGCAATTCTTTCATAATATCCATCTATGAAATTAGTTAGTTTGTTTTACATTTTATAAAAATAATCTAGAAAGTATAACAACTAATCTACACAAAGAAAACTACAAAAAGTGGGAAAGACTACTCCTAGAAATCAATAAATTATTTTATAAAGTACGAAATCTAATTTAGAAAGTAAGAAATATACTCTAATCCTACATCTACAACTTTCACTTATAGTCATCACAAGACATCTCTAGTTGGATTAGCCATGAAATAGTGCTTCAAAAACTATCGATTGATTGGAAAGATGACGTTATTACCTTGGAGGTCTTTCAAGTGCAAGGCATTCTTACCTAAGATATATAATATTTGATATGGTTCAATCCATAAATGAGTGAACTTATTATGTTGTTCTTTTTTCTCATGTGTTTTATCCCATATAATCACCAAGTCTAAGATCTTATAGGCCTTAATATTGGGTCATTTATCAAACCATCTTTTGACAATATCATGATGTTTACTGAGGCTATGGAGTGTTTTAGTTCTTGCATCCTCCATATAGACTATCTAATAGTTTGTATTGTATCCTTTCATCTTCTCCCATATACTCTTGCATGAATTGGTATGTTGGTATACTGAAAATAATAGGGAAGACTAGTTTATTCCATACACCAATAGAAAAAGGTGAAGCCTTGAGGGCTTGCTTGTGCCTGGTTCTATCTGCCCATGATGCATATTTAAATAAGAGATGTCATTATCTTGGTTTGTCTTGTGCTAAATTATTAATGGCATCCATAATATTCTTATTAGTAAATTTAGCTACTCCATTTCCTTATGGGTAGTAGTTCTAAGATAACTTGATTGTGATTTGATTATAATAGGCACATTCTATAAATTTAGAAGATTTAAAAGTTGGATCATTATTAAAAACTAGGTAAATGGGAGTGCCAAACCTAGTCAATATATTTTATTCTATAAATTGATGATGTCGATTACTCTAGAACTCTTTGTTGTAAAAGTTTTTATCCATTTAGCACATTAGTCATTAACTATGAGGAAAAAATTATGCCTTATTGAAGAGTGTGGGTTTATCACCCCAATAAAATCAATCCCTTTTTGGGAAAAGGTACATCCCTCAATGAATGGATATAAAGGTATGTTAATATTTACTTATTTTTTTCCAAATACCTAGTATTCATGGTAAGTCTTGATGTGATTATGGGAATCCTTCAAGATTGTAAGCTAGTATTATCCCATCCTTATAGTCTTATGATCTATTATGTTTTTTTAGGGATGTCCACTGCCTATCTTATAATGTAGTTTGTTAAATATATCTATAGATTCTTGCTTTTAAATGCATGTTAGATAGATGACCTCATAGTTATTCTTGTACAAAACTCCTCTCTTGATCATGTAATGAGTTTATTTGAGCTTGATTTATCACCTTTGCTTTATATTTACTTATATAAGACAAGTGCTTATGATTAGATAATGGATGATATAAGTGTACCACTTTCCACTAGTTACTTGAGTCTCATTAATGTGTTCAATATTGATTTGTGGATCGGTATTGATCATCATTTGGATGATCCCCTAACCTCTTAACATATTATCTAGCCTAATTTTAAGCTCTATTTGCCTTTTCTTTATCCTAGTTCACTCTAGCTAAGCATGAAATTGATAATAGGATATATAAAAACAACATATGTTTATTTCATAGGACATAGTTCCTAAACTTTTTGATTTCTTTAATCAGGGCATAAGTTTACTTGTCTATCATAGAGTACTTTAACTCAACATCCTTCAAATTAGTACTCATGAAGGCAATGGGATGTTCATTATCTTCTACCTTTTATGTGATCACAATGACCATAGTATGTTATAAAGAAAATGAATAGAGATAGAAATTCTTGATAAAATATAGACTAATCAAAATTGGAGCTTAAGTAATGGTAGTTTTGATGTCTTGAAAAGCTCTCTGGTATTTTATCATCCACCCCATCTTAGCATATTTCTTAGGCATAACATTTAATGGATTAACAATATCTTCAAATCCAAAAATGAATTTTTGCACAAATTTAATCTTACCGAAGAATGACTTCAAATCCTTCTTTCTACTTGGATGTGTCAATTTGGATATGTCCCACAGTTGATATGGATAAAGGGATATAACATGTTTGGTGATGATATGGCCTAATATCTTCCCTTAGATAACTCTAAAGATGTTTTTATTTGAATTAAGTGACATTCCATACCTTTTACATCTAAAAAACACCTTTTGAAGGTGGTCTACATGGTCAGTTATACTTTTAGAGAACACAATGAGGTCATCCATGTATATTATGCTGTACTTTGCTACCAACCATTGGAATTCAAATTTCATGGATCTATAAAAGGTTTCTCCTACATCAATTAATTTTAAAAATATCCGCTTATATGAAAATGTTCCCCACTTTATTGTAAAGGCAATATTCATCTGATCCTCTACCTCTACTACTACCTAATTATAACTATAGAATCCATCCAAGAACTATATCATTTTTGATCAACTTACCATTTGAATTATCTCATCAAATTAAGGTAGGGGTAATTTCCCTTCTCTAATGCTCTATTTAGGTTCTTTAATTTAACATAGAGTCTGATTTCTCTACTCTTTTTCTTGAATGGTACCAAATTAGCTACCTGAGTAGAGTGTCTAATTGGAAAGATAATTTTGGCCTAAAAAAACATGTATACTTTAATTTATATTATAGGTTTTATAATTGGGTTTATTGTCCTTTGTCTTTTCCTAAAAAGTTTATGATCTAGATTTAATGGGATAGTTTGAGTAATGACTCTAAGGTTGAAAACTTTGATGTATTTATATGTATAGGCTATCACATATTTTTATTTTATCAATAGGTGTTTCAGCTTTTATTTCTCAATTTGAGTGCAAATTAGGCTCACATTCACCTATTGAGGGTATTGGTTAGTGCCCATATTTTCTTTGGCCAAGGTTGATTCAGTTGTTCTTGGTGGGTTTTGCTTTTCAACTTGGGGTCTATATCAAAAACTCAATCTAGGAAGACCATTCTCATAGTTATGTGGTTCTCATTCAATTTTAAAATGCCATCTCCTCATAGGTATTCACCATGTATGGGTTTGAAGTCATTTTAATCTATTATCTGAGCTTTAAAATATCTAGAGTTTTCATGATTTACACTATCTATTGGTCATAATCAAACACGTAGAAGTTTTACACATTTTATAGAATAGATGGGTAAGGTACCAACTCCATTGAGAATTTATATGACTTTGAATCTTAGAGTGGTGATAGATTAGTTGCTAAAGTTTCTAGAAAATCAATTGTCTGGTTCTACTCTCTAGGGATGGCCTTGATATTGAATCCTTCAAAAGACTCAATAAAGTCCCAAGCTCTATGCTTGTACTTATCTAAGTAGGTGAGCTTATGCTAATAATTATTCTTGATCGATTGACCACTAGTTTAGAAGCACTAAATATCTATCTAGTTAACATTGTATTTGAATGTAAACTACAAGTCGAGGAATAGAGATTCATACTCTGCTCTATTGGTTGTGCAAGGAAACTACAACCTATAAGTATCAAGGTACCTCTTTACATGTGGATCTCTTAGGGCCATACCCACACCATAACATTGTATTGATCTATATCTATCAAAATGAAGGGTCCATAGTTGAGAAAGATCTTAAAACTCTTGTTCATGCAATGTATGTTCTTGTTTAGTGGTAAATGTGTATATGCCTGCATGTGAAGATATAAATTCTATCTTTTCATTTGTGGTATTGTACTCAGTGATAAAGTGTCTCATATTTGGTTCATGGTACACTCAGATATGATCTACCACTCCCTTTTAGGGTAACCATGTGTGAAAATTTGATGGCTATGTACTTGCTTAGTGTCTTGGACTAATCACAACTTGGCAATAAACTGTAGGCTTCTAGAATGTCAATAACCAAGATGTTAATGATATGATGTACACATGGATTAGATGCTAACTAAATTCACATACATGTTAATTCTTTGACAAATGGGACTGAATAATTATCCAATTATAAGATCACTCTCTTTGACTTATCAGTGGTAAAGCCTAACTTCTAGCATATAGTTGTCAATATTATATTGGCTGAGGAACCAAAATTGTGCACATTATTTATAAACATTTAGATAGTTATAATAAATGGTATTACTTCATGTTTGTCTTTAAATACCATCACATTATCATGCATAGATTTCAATTCATCTAATGTAGAGAATATCTTGATTAGGGCTTTGAGTAGCAATTCTCTTTGTTTGATGATCTGAGATAGTTCAGGTAGGGTGATATTGGCCTTGATCTGCTTCATGTCCTCAATAATGTCATACCCTACCTTGATGTGTGGTTCTAATCTCTTCAATTTTTCATCTCTCCTAGGAGAGGTAGGTTGTTGTTGACTTGAGAATTTAGAGTAGTAGCATTATTGTTTGGAAGCATTGAAGTAATAATGAGTTGCTTGCTCCTTAGATTGTGATTTTTCCTCTAGATCTACTAGAATACATGAATCTCATCTATATTATCCTCTAGTTCATCATCATCCTCTTATATAAATGAGAGATCATATGTCTCAAATACAATTATATGCTAGAGTGTTTGGTATCAATAGAGGAAAAAGGTTTTGTTTGATGTACGAAGCCTTCTTACCTATCCATCTTGTTCCAAAAGATATCGAAGGTTATGCATAACTCGATGTAGTTGAGTTTTCCATATTGTGCAATATTATGAACCCTGCACTAATTAGGAATGTTTGATTCCATAATATTGATCTATGGCATTCTATTGGGTGGGACTTGTTCTTGATTATTTCCAAACCTGTTGAAAGGCTTGTAGTATCTTTGGAGTCTGAAACCTTGATTGGTATTATGTCCTCTAATGTTACCCATGTATTTATACATGTTTAGAAACTCATTATTTAGTTTTTGGACCATCCTCTAGATGGATTATAATTATTTTTTATGGAATCAAAATTGGTACCTTGTGCTATAACAGTATTGACTAGTATCAATGATTGATTTAGGTTTTTCTAGTTATACACATAATTATTCAAAGAGCCAATATGATAGTTGGTTAAAGACTAGGTTAAGGGAAATTGATTATAAACTATGTTTTGGTTTTGGGCCATAATATTCTAATTTATATTTATAATTAGATTGAAATATATAAAAATAGGACCAACAATGATTGGGGCCAAAGATTGCATCTAAGGGTTTAACTGTTTGTCTACATTGATAACTTTGACATAAGCCAAAGGTAATGTATCAATACTAATATCTCTATTTATAAAGACATTATTCATAGTATATAAAGCATTCTTATATATCTCTAAGGCTAATGCCTCATTAGATGTGTAATCAATCTTTAGTCTATTGTATATCTTTTTAAATCTATCATTGAAGGCTTGGATTGGATCATTTGTCTCTATTATCATGCTTAAAAGTGTTGATAGACAACACTTTCACTGGTGACCTAGCCAAATTTTGCCAAAAAGTTATTTTAATAGTATTCCTAATGGGTGACTGAACCTTTTAGGATGTTGAGAAACCAGTCATAGGTTACATCTTATAATGTGAAGTGAAATAGTTTGCATGGCATGTCTTTGTGGGTTAGATTCAAAATTATTAAAGTAGTTTTGAAGTCATTGATATCTTATTTTACATTCCTTCCTCCTGAGGGAGAAAATTAAGGTAGACATTTCTCAAGGTTTTTGGGTAATTCATGCATAACTCTTATAATGTTGATATCAGAACCAATCAACCAAGTTGGATCCTAAACTGGAACTTGGATTTGAGGTTGTGGATGAGCCATTATGATTAATGGAAGATGACATTATCTTCCTAGAGAGAATGATTGATCTTGGGGTTCTCTCCTAACTCCTTTATCAGACCTAACATTTCTATAAATAAATAAATATGGGAATAATAATTTAGTGTCTTTGGTTGACCTTGTTAGTATTTTAGTTACTTCCAATGAAACCCAAGTGATTATTTTGAAAGATAATAGAGTTAGAGGTTTAGGTCATTCTTCTAGTGCTAGTTTAAGTTTGGATTTATTGATATGGGTTTTATGCACACCATAAAGACTTTTATAATTTGGCCTCTAAAATTTTGGGATCAATGAAAATTATTTACTCTAAAGCAAGAGTTATAGGGTATTAGGTTTTGTAAACAAATTTTTGGTGGAATATCAGTGAGAGAGGCATATTGTTTACCATGGGTGGGTCCATTATGGATGAATATAAATCTATTTAATATGAGTGGACTGATGATGGTTATAACCTAAGGTGGGTAGGACTTCAAAATAATTTTATGTGTGTTTTATTCACACCATAAAGACTTTTACAAGCTAGCCTCTAACATTTTGAGATCAATGAAAATTATTCACTCCAAATTATGAGTTGTGGGGTATTAGGTTTTGTAAACAAATTGTTTGTGGAATATCAACGAGTGAGGCATATTATTTACCATGGGTGGGTCCAATATGGATGAATATAAATATATTTAATATGAATGGATTGATGATGGTTCTAACCTAAGGTGGATAATAATTCAAAAGAAAAAAAGTAGGGAAAGTTAGGGCAAGAAAGGAGGCTTGTGGACCACACTAGATGAAACTTTTCAAGACCAAAACTTGAACTATAGGTTGGAAAAGAGATCATATACCAATGATTATTATAATATACTATATCACACTAAAAATAAAACATGGTTATAAGTCAAAGGTAACCAAAATACAAAACATACTTAAGAACATGAAATCAAAGGTTGTCACATTTGTTAGACTTTATTAGCACATCTATAAGGGGTATTATCATTTATATGAAAAAGTTATTAAAATTAGATATAGATTAATATGAATAAATTTAAATAAAATATAACTCATACATAAAAAAATACTAATAAATGAAAAGGATATAACTTCTTACATGATCCACAAAGTGGAGAAGAATCAAGATTTGCACATAAAGACTAGAATTGCAAAACTTCTTGGAATTTCTTATTAATCTCAATAATAAAATTTATCCTCCCTTTGAGAATGGGAGGTTATAAGTATAAATAATATTGGGATAGGGAAGGTCTCATATCACAAGTGAAATCTAATAATACAGTTACAAAAATAAGACTGGCATCCAAATCTCATGTAAAGGATGCATGTATAGTAGTCAGCCTAGACTATAATCCCATATCTAAAAATATAATATATATATATATATATATATATATGTAACATATATTTAGAGCCAAAGTTATAACTTAACAAAAATATAAAAATACATATTATATTTATATGGGTGATGATGTGTCACCACTAGCTAAAGAATATGGTGGAGTGATAGATGGAAGGACTAAAGTAGTTAATGTGCTTCCTTGTGGGGTCAAAATCGATCTCATTGGAGTTTGAATTATTAAAAATCATAGAAATTAGGAACCCTAACATGATAGGGTGGTACTAGTAGTTGAATTCATGGTTGGCACTAACCCTGAAACTATTTTTTTGCTTGAGTTCCTTAAATAATGTGTATTCTACTTCAAACTCCTTATTAATGATGTCAAAATTGAGTAGGGAAGGTTTGAAGAGATTGATAGCCTTAGCTATCAACCTTGTTTTTTGAGCCTCTAATCTCTTGAATTCTAATTTTAGGGCTTTATATCTTATCACACTATCTTTAGAAAAATTTACTAAAATTTTATTAGTTTTATATATCATTCCTTCAACTTCCTCCTTAAAGTTGTTCGCAGCTATTTGGAGGAGGTTCTCAAAGTTTGGCATGTTGACTATTTCATCTATAAGAGTAATCACATTATTGACTCTAATGTCCTTCAAAATTTCCAAATCCTCACTTTCATAATTTGATAAATGTCCCAATAAAGTCTTCATTTGATTATGCCAATTGAGGGAAGCATCTCTTTTTATAATTACATAGTTAAGGCACCATGACAGATCCCTACTAGACATTAAGTTTAAATGGTTGAAGGCACTAGTTCTAGAGAATTGAACTAATAAATTCACCCTTTATTATACCTCTTTCATATGGTTCACAAATTTGGTCACATGTGTTTCATTTGATTGGATTCCTACTCTGGAGACCTAGATACTATACAAAATGTTGTATATCTTAGTAGTTGCATTTTGCACATCATCAATTATTTCTCAAGGAGCATGTATGGTTTGTTTTTGATGTAATATCTCATGTGATTACTATTTAATTTTATACATTTCTTTCATGGATTCATTAGTTGAGTCCATAAAATCAAAGAAATATTTAGTATATTCATTAACATCCCTTGGATCCTATTTAGCCTTCTTTACCAAGGGAAACATATTTTTTCTTTGCTCAAATTCAATTTATTCCCTTATGTCTAGATTAAAATCCTTCATCTTCCTCACCCTTTGGATTATTAAAATCTTCTTATTGAATCGAGTAGAGACTGTGGGAAATTTAATAACAACTAAACTATGCCTCTCATAATTTTTCCCTACATCTCCTTTACCCATTAATGAACAATAAGTTCCCCTTATTTCTCTGAAGGACTCAGATCTTCTAAGGTAGAGGGTGGAGAAGTCATTGGAGGAGGCTATATTGATGGAGGTGACAATGATGATCTTATTTATATTAGGAATTGGAGAGGTGGATAGACAATGCTCTCTCCCATGGTGAAGCCTCCCTCAGTGGATTTACCTCAGCTATAAATTTGGTGAAGCTAGGAGTCTTTTTAATCAATAATGTGGTTAATTGTGTGGGTAAACATTATGTCATATGCATTTTAAATTGATATGTCTTCTTAGTATAGGTGGCATTTTGGGATTATAAATAGAAATAGTCACCAAGTTTTCAAAATGTATTATTGTTGGTGAAATATTTGGTAAATGACAACAAATTAAGATTTCACTATAGTTTATGAGACTGAAGTCTCTCCTTTATTATGAGTGGAGGTTCCCTTTATTAAAATTAATATAAAAAGATACAACTATACACAATATTTAAAATTTAAATGAAAGGAGGGTTGGTAGAAACTCAATCTAACTGAAAATAAAGGAAACATAAAAGAGAAAATGAAGAGTCATGGCAGAGTGAATACATACATATTTCACCCACTCATGTAACAAATCAAAGTTAAAAAGATAAATTTACTTTAATAGATCAAACACCATTAGTTCTTGGAATAATGAGAAATACATTGACATAATAAAAATGTATGTTCATTAAATAAATATCTAAACACAAAGTTCAAGTAACTCCTCATTCTTGGATAAAGACTGAACACATAGTTTCCTTATTCTTCCTCTTCAAGTTTCACAAATTGTGGACATCAAAAATCCCTTTTTGAATTACCATTTCTTGTATTTATAATAATAGGAATGGGCTGACTCTCCACATTCTAAAATGACATTTCGTATCCTATTTCTTGTCCTATTCTACATTTCATAATTTTCACTTTTTTAATTAGAAAATATGAAGTTGGACTAAAATAGAATTAGGATGAAAATATGAAAGAGATAAAAAAAAATCACTGAGAAGCCTTTCATGAGTTGATGGCACTGGTGGATGGGTTGACTATTGAATCTTCTTTGATCTAATATTTATTATGTGTGTCTTTGAATTTTCAAAATCTCTTGACTGCTTCAAGAAATTCATTGATTTTTTGAATTACCACATGGAGACAACATGTGAACCATATTTCGGAAATGAACATTAAAGAACACTAAGATTCGAATAAATCTTGCAACTAAGATTTTAACTCTTCTAGTTAAATATGAATTTTGTTGAGAGTTTTTATTGAAGATTTATTGAATTTGCCTTCATTTAGAATATATTCTTTGACTACCTTCTAGAATTAAACTTTTGATTCATACAGTATGTGTCATAATTCCATCTTCTTTATATAAATGGAAATGGGTCTCATCCAGATTGTTGGAAATTAGTTTTATTTTTTCTTCACCCATATTTCTACTCTACTTTAGTTCTATGGCTTTGTTTAAGATTTCCATTTTTTGAAGTATACATTCTACCCATTTACAGGTTGTGTCACCCTCTTTTTTATTGAACACTCCTCCTTCTACCATTGCTTTGGCTTCCATCATGATCATTTGTTTCACGTCTCTGATCACCTCTTCCCATACCTTCAAGTTGGCATTGTGGCCTTTAATTTATACATGAATATATTGTAATTCTTGATTTATAAGATCATTTATCTTCATGACTTATTCAATGTATTTCATTCCATTTACGAGGAAATCATCTACCAATGCTTCAAGATTTTTTCCATAGGTATTGTATTTACTAATTGTGGAAATAATATCTTTGTTTATTCTTGGTAATTGTGTCAAAGCATCATTTGGCCATACTATAGGATTTTATATTGGATGGAGTAGATAATTAACTTAGATTGTTAGTTGTTTTATCTATCTTCTTATTTATTCTTGAGTTAAATCATCTTGTTCAGACCTTTTAATGATCATCTTAATGGCTTCTCAGACATTATGAATATCACCTTATCTTGTTGCTTCTTTGAGTGATATCTTTTTCAGGTTATAATCTCCTAACGTCATTTATATGATATCCTTCTCAACATTTCTTTCAAAAATATCTACAAATTATGATCCTAAGGAATCTAATACCAACCTAGAAGTGGTCTTTTATTTGGTGTTGGAGTCTTCAAGAGATCAAATACAACATCAAAATCTGATAATTCATCTTCAGCCACCCTTTTTATTTTTTGGAGAATAGGTTTCATCCACTAAAATGAAATATATTTGAAGGTGACTATGTGAGTAGCTAATAGAGAAGGAATATATTGATTTATCAGAGGAGGAACTTATAAGGACCCAAATGGAGAATGTGGGTTATCTTCTTCAACCTTTTTGTAATGTTTCATTTCAAAAGATGAGGCTATGTATTACTATGTGGTATTTGTGATGAACAAGTTGGGATCACCCAAGGTTCTAGTTGAAGACCATGGTCTTGCTAATTTCTTAGATTGATTATAATTCCCTACTACCATATTTTATTCACATTAATTTCCCAATTACTTCTTGGGATTGGGATCCTCATCTCCACCATCACTTGAAATAGAGGATCTTAAGGATTCAATAACCACCTTAAAACTAATTTTCCTAGGAATTGATTGGGGATATTGCTTTGGGGGAGCTAAAGTTTTTATTCTATTTGAGTTACCCATGTTTTATCCAACCAAATTGTTATCTAACCATTTTTATTATGAGTCCATACTCATTTCATCCTCTATTATAATTTAGATCATTCTTTGATTGACTAATTAATAGTTGGAAAAGGTGCATTCATGATTGTGTTAGAATATTCTAGATTGAGAAGATATGATTTGTCATCTACCATCCCCTCAAGAACCCAATCATCTATGAATGCCTTTATTTAATCTAGGTTTATTTAAATCCAATCTCTTTGTATCACCTCAAATTCATCTACAAAATTAACACAATAGTCTTTGAGATGAGGTTTATGTTCATATGTAAACCTTATGCCTATATTTTGCTTCACATACCCTCTAGTATCCATAGAGTCTCTGTTGGCATAGGTTTAGAGAGTGAAATAAAAGATGGCTAGTTCTATTTCATGAGAATCTATATCAGACTTATAGAAAAAATGACCCAATGTAATGGGGAAAGAAAGACTAAGCACATGTTTTTCTCTACATTATTTATGAATGTCTAACAATTTTCCACATAGCTCAATGAAGATGATCTTATCATTAGCCAACCTTGGAAGTCTTAAGGGATGCCCTTTATAACCTTCACCTCTAATGTATGTAAATTTTTTGAACTAGATATAGTAGTTGTCATAGTGGTTAACCAATTTGGCTACTTTGGTAGATATCACCATTCCCCAATCTTCTTATATCAACCACACTAATCTCATTGTGAATGCATCATTGACCCTGGTATAGTGTTTATTACTTTTTTCCACAGTGACCTATGGAAAAAACTCAAATACTTATGTCGATTAAGTGATAGTTCCACATTTAGACAACCTCAGGTATAACATATAGGAAGCCAAGGAGTATATTAAATAGGATGTCATGAAGAAATACACTAATGTTTGCACATCTAATAACTGATTGTGTAGGGAATCATTGATAAATTCACCCCAATCCAAAAAATTATTTCTACAACAAATATTTGAATTTAAAGGAACATCCAATGATGGAAAGGTCTAGTATCTTCATTACCTATTATCTGATTTAGTAGGGTAATTATATCTAAAATTTCATCTTTGAAATTTACTCTATATAAGGTCCTTGGAACCTTAGAGATTTTATCCCTTTTGTGTTTTAGCCAAGAATTATTGAAAGTGATCAAACACTTGGTAGGTTCTTTGTTCCAACGTGCCTCTCCTTCATTTAAGATGATACTAGCTAACTCTTCATGGAGGGGGGTTCTCAATGTCATGCTTATCATCATTCCATCTGCTTTGCCATGAGTTGTCCATATTTTGACCTAATTTATCTAGTCTATGAGTTTTAATACCCAACATAAGAAAATAATAAATCTAAAAATTGCACCAAAGTGGGAAAGGAAACTACTTGTGTAAGGCCACTCCCTACTAGGTGTTTGATCAACATTGTTGCACTTTCAAAATTAAATATTTTATAGAAGTCATTCAGGTTCATGTGCCCAATCTAAGAATTACAAATATTTGGTATGTCATAATCTAACACCAACAAAGGTTCATAACTCATGTGTTTGAATTTCATCTTTATGGCTCTTGATTGGCTAATAAATACCTAATAGGCAAGTAAAAGGATATATTATAGGTCAAGAGGCAAAAAATGTTGGATTGGTTGAAATAAGTGTAGGGAAATAAACATATGTTAATTTTAAATTTAAATAAAATCAATTTTTAAAACAAGATCGAGATGAGGGAGTTATTGGTGAGATAAGTCTTGTAATGTTTCTAGAAAAAATTTGGTAGATTTTCATTATTATGGGTAGATGAAGAAGTATTTAAACTCTTTTCCCCTCCCTAAGTGGCTTGGTCCCCATGTACACATCAAGTGAGGACTAATGTTCTGGTTGAGGGACCCTTAGGGATGCACAACCATAAACACATATTTTTTTGCATTTCATGTCTCCATGTGACTAAGGGCCCAAAGGTCCAACTAGTGGTCCCCTAGTCCATAGTGAATGAAACATTTTAAATCTCCACTAGGTTAATGGCCTAAAATTCCTACCAATAGTCCCTTGGGGACATGCAAATATGGATGCGATGAATGCCACATTTCATGTCTTTGCACATTTAAGGGCCTGGTAGTCTAGCCATGGCCTTTAAAATTTTGAGAATGCAATATTTATAAAAAAATTCTATGTAAAAAATTTTCTAGTTGTTTGATTTTTAATACTGACACTTTTAGCAAACAAAAACTCTCTTAATCTAGGGATATGACTTTGGAAGAAGGCATAGAAGAATGCTACATAAATCTAGGTTTTTAGTAGACTAGTGCCTTGTCCATTGGGCTATGGAGTCAACTTGAAGATTGATATAAAGGGGAAAAAACATCAAAAAGAGAACATGTGATCAAAATGGAAATACACAACTCAAATGGAAATACACTACCAAAATGGAAACACACAACTAAAAGAAAAATAGTTGGGGGTAGCCATGGAGAGTTGAATTTCTCATGATTTCCCCTTGGCTCTCTTATTTTATCCCAAATCAAGAACATGTCACCAATCTATAAATCACATTGTCAAGATTTTTGGCTAAATAGTTCTTTAACCTTCCCTTCATTAATTGTGATCCTTTCAATCATAGTTTTTCATTCTTCTTAAATTATGACCAAGTACATTACTCTTTCTTCTATTACATTTTTGAAATGTTCATCTTCAATAACCTGAGCTAGTTTTAAATATAGTAGTTCTATATAAATGGGAAGTTCAACACCCCACCCATATAACAGATGAAAAAGAGACATTCCAATTTCTCTTTTAGGAGGGATCATATCAGTCAACAATGCATCATATATATTTCTATGACAATTATTTTGATTTTTGTTGACTAGCTTGAGAACAATGGTGGTTAAATTCTTGTTGTTAAACTCAGCCTAACCATTACCCTGAGGCTAGTAATATGAATGATATGCTATAGAGATATATATAAAATAAATTGATTAGTTCTTCAAAGGAAAAATTAGGAGCATTATCCATCACTATCTTCTATGGGACACTGAATCTAGTTAGTATATTTTCTTTGATGAAGTTATACACAACTTCAAAAGTGGTATACCTTACTAGAATATCCTCTACCCACTTTGTGAAGTACTTAGTGGTGGTCAAAATGTAAGTTTTCCTGATAATACAATGAGGATTTAGATTATTGATGAAGTCCAACCCCCATTATTGAAAGGGTTATTCAATGATTAATGGTTTGAGAGGTAAAGTGGCAAGCTTTGGCCTCCCAATAAAATATTGACAAGATTCACATTTAGAAACTCATTTGTGTACATCCTTGATTATTGTGGGCCTATAATAATGAGCCTATACAATTTTTAATGAAGTGACTAAGGATGAAAAATGTCCTTTATAAGCTTTATCATGAAAGGACTCCAAGATCTTATTCTATTACTCTTTGTTTATACAATTTAGAAAGGTGCCATATAAAGATATTTTATACAATGTATTATCTCAAATTAAATATATGGCTACTTTTAATTTAAGAGTCCTCCTTGCTTAGGATTTGAGTGGGTCAGGAATTATCCATAGGATAATAAAAATGCTATATCTAAATACCATTCTTTGAGGGAATCAATAAAAACAACTAATGGTAGCCCTTCTTTTTCTTCTCTTTGAGAATCAACACTTTCAGAAATCAATTGGCAAAGGCAATGTCCTCTTACCAATTTTGTAGGCTTGATCTCTAGATCATATTATTCTAATATGTAAATCCAACCACCTCTCTTTGACCTAAGTTATTTTTGAGTGAGAATTGATTTTATGGTTGAATCTAAATAATGATGATTGTATGAGAGTTTATAATGTAAAACCCAAAATGTTTCACAACTTTGACCATAAAATATGCATGTTTTTATAGTAGATAATATTTGATCTCATGATTTTTTAATCTGTAACTCATGAATGAAATGGGGGATTCAACTCCTTCATAATTTTTTTATAATAGGATAGCTAACAAATTATAATTAGAGGAGTAGTAATAAACGATGAAATTTTTACTAAAATTTGGATACATCAAAAATGGTGCTTTAGTGATTGCTTCTTTGATTTCATTGAATTATTTCTTCCCATAGTTTCTACACCTAAATAAATATTTTCCACTCGTCATTTTCATGATGTGTCAGGTGAGTTTGGAAAAATCTAAGGAAATTAACTTTACCAAAGAATGAATGAGTACTAGGTTTACTAGTTGGTCAGGACAACTATTGAATAACTTTCACCCTTTTTGGATCAATATTAGCACCTTATTTAGATACCATGTTACCTAAATTTTTTCCTTATCTTACTAAAAAAATGGACTTATTTGGATTCAAGGATATGTCATGAGAATGGCATTTAAAAAAACCCTTCTTTAGGTGTTTGAAATGATCTCTCTTTTTCAAGAAAATTATGAGATCATCCAGGTAAATTACTATGATTTTATTTTTCATGTCACTAAATTTAAAATCCATCACTCTTTAAAATTTTGTTTCATTGTTAATGAGCTTGAAGGGATTATTTTTTATATGAAATTTCCCCAAGTGGTAGTGCATGTTATCTTGAATTGGTCTTATATGGCTACTTTGACTTGATTATATCCAAAGAAGTTGTCCAACATTGACATAATTTTAGCAAGGGATAATTATCCTTGAGTGAATCTTGGTTAATATTATGTAAATCCACACAAATCCTAACTTCTCTATTCTTATTTTGAATGGGTACAATATTGGATACCCAGGTTGAATGCTAAATTGGGAAGATAATTCTAGCATCTAACATTTTTTTTGACTTCTTCATAGATGGTGCCAACAATATTAGGATTATAATGCCTCAAATTTTGTTTGAATGGATTAATATTAGGCATCAATTTAATGTCATGTTGCATTCTTTTTGGTCTAAAGGATTTCAGATCTGTATAACTCCAAGTGACCACATCTTTGTAGAATTTAAAGAGAGCAATGAATTTAGTATGCTCTTATTTGGAACAATTTTTTATGATATTCACATACCTTGGTTCTTCTTTAGTGCCAATGTTCACTTTCTCATATTCATGAGATCCTTAAGGGTGTGCTTGAATTTTTTATTTAACATACATGTCATGTTTGTCAAACATTTATTCTAAATAAATGAGACATGTTAGTATCTTATTTCATTTCATCTGAATAACATTTCCTTCAAGTTGCTCCTTTTTTATAAATGGTATTACTAAATCTCTTTCTCCTTTATATTTTAAGATAGAGGATTCTTTATATGTAGTTGGACTTCTATTGAAGAATAATTTTTTGAAATTATCCTTTTGCTCCAAGAAGGCAATGATTTTTCATCTTTTCTCAAAACTTGCTAATGTTCAGCATTATCTAACATACTGGAATGATATACCATTTCAATAACATACCGATATTGGTTGATCTCTGATGGAGGAATCATTAAGGAAGCAGAGATGGCCAATACATTTGCTTTGAAATTTTCTACTCTAGGAAAAAAAATTATAAATAAGTCCTATAATGCCTTGATATAGTCCCATACTCTATTTAGGTAATGTTTGAGCCTATCATTTCTGACTTGATATTGGCCTCACACTTGTTTAATAATTAATTCAATATCACCTTGAGCTTAGAGGTTCTGAATACCCATTTATTTTACTACTTATAATCTTAGCAACAAAGCCTCATATTTAATAGTATTACTTTTACATTCAAAGTAGAGTTGTATGATAAAGGAAAAGGTTCTTTGTGTGGAGATATTAACAACACACCAAATCCTAAACCAATATTCAAACAAATTCTATCAAATTCTAGATTCTAGACATCATTAGAATCGACTTCCATTAGTTTTGGCAGTTTTAAATCTTTTTCAAACATATCATATAAGTTCTAGGTCCAATTTATTTGTATAATATAACTACTCTCAAATCATTATATTTATGTACTAGGAGTTTGTATTTTCATTTTAGGAGTAGCTTTTCATTAATTTATTTTATTAAAATTACCGCTTGAGTCCAATCAAGTTTGATTTCTCCCCCAATATATTTGTAGAAGGACCTATTCAACAACATTCCATAGGTGGGAGGAATTTCCACCACTAATATAGTCATCTTCATCCTATTTTGTAGAAAGATGTCTAGAGAAACCTATGCATCTTTTATTTATTTTTATTAACAGAACTTGCTTAGCTTCCATATTAAAATAGTACTCAAATGTTTTTGTGTGATTAGCCTCAAGGCATGGGCCACCTTTGTTTGCATGACATTGTCATAAGCCCCTAAATCAATTATGCAATTGTTAAATTTATAACCACCCACAAAAATAGATATGTAGAAAGACTCAAGTCTCTCATTGCCTAGAATGATGACAACTACATTACTCTACAAATCAAAATTAACCATCTTGGTGTGTGATCCATTAATAGGGGTACTAGGACCTACATATTTGATAAACTTTAACAACATGTCTAAATATTTAGGATTATTTTTGAGATATTCGGTTGAATAAATATGAACCTTATTTTTATTCATGTGATCAATTATATAAAATTAAGAATTGGAAAGTTATTCGTTTGCAATCAAATGAGAAATATTTGAAATGCTAGACTTTTCCTATTATTTATCATTTAAAATTTTTGGCAATGGGGTACCTCTATTTAGAATAAATTTGGGACCTATCTTATATTTAGTAACTTATTTAGCTTTTGGTTTATCTATGTCTTTATTCTTTTCTGAAGCTTTCATCTTTTAATTCTAAGTTTAGGTGAACACTGCATATGAATGACTATTCATATCCTCAATGATTTATTCATAATCATCACCTTTAGGTTCATACTCAAAGTAATCCATAGTTAAGTTGCCATTGGGTTCCTAGATTTCAAGATCAAAGGTACCCATAACACCTTATTCAATTGTTTATTTGATTGTGTAGAGTTACAACATTCTTTCCATTTATAGGAAATTTGAACCACCATGATCGTTGATGATGTAAAAAATAAAAGAGTAATGAATTATAGCTAGAGATGCTTTAATAGTGAGTTGAGGAGTTGGAGAGGGAAATCTAGGTTAGACATTGCCATGATACAGAATAAAAGGCCTCCAAGGTATATCTTTATATGGATCATTTTGAGATCAGAGAATATGTTTCTTCAAATTCAAAATATTGTTTGCTAACTTATAAACAAGAGGATCAACCAAATTGTGTTCTTTGATTTTGAAGGTTTATTTCTTCATCTTTCCATTCATGATCATATCATCTTTGATTTTAGTAGCTTGGGTTTATGTATCAGTCAATGTTTATGGATGATTTCTTCACAAGAAGAAACTTACTTTGGGTACTTGAGCATTGAGAAAGAAACATTTTTGATTTTCTATTATGGGTATTGTAGCTACAGGGATTTTATGTACCAACTTATTGAAGCAGGTTATAAAATAACTCATTGATTCATGGGAATATTTTTTTATCTGAGACAACCATGATAAAATGGAATTCTCATTTTATATAGATTTAAACCTCTTCTCAAATTTGTTTCTCATCATTTGCCAATATGGGATGGAATCAATGGGTAAATAATAGAGCCACTTTAGAGCCCCTTTGGCCAAAGTTTCCATGAATGATCTAACTGATACATCTCATGTTAAACACCAAGGATGTCACAAACAAAAAATAAAGCTGTGATATGTTAATTGGGATGTTGTCTCCCATCTCCAGTGAATTTAGGTAAATTCTTCCTTGAACCTTTTGGTAGCTCATAGAGTTGAGCACCTAAAGTCAGTGTACCTATATGAGTACCCCTAAGGTATAGTGATAGACATATTTTTGTGGTTGAATAATCCATAAATAATTATTTATGGTAGAGATGAGGTTCTACTCAAAGTCTATACTTATTTTATTCTTTTTGGAGAAAGTATAAAACTGCATTGTTCTTGGAAGTCAAAGAATGCATCAAAGATTCCTATCTTAGTTGTGAACCTTATATATCTTTTATCAACCATAATGTTAATTTTTTTAAGGAGACATGACTATTATTCTTCCATTAACAAGAATTACTAATCTTTTAGCAAAATTAACACATTTTTCTTCATCTAACATGATTACACCTCTTTAGAACTGGAGATTATCTACCTGGTGGTTCCAAGCAAATTGTTGTAAATTAGAATAAATATCCATGTAGCTTGTGTCTAGTCAATATTTATTTGAATTACTAGGTTAAAATTTATAGTAATAGTCATACAAATAACTATGATTATAAAATAGTGGGTTTCATAAAAGGTACAAAACATGCCTAATGATGGGTGCCAAAACCTGTTGGTGAAATATTTGGTAAATGATAACAAATCAAGATTTCACTATAATTTATGAGATCAAATTTTCTCCTATATTATGAGGGGAGATTCCCTTTATTGAAATTAATATCAGAAAATAAAACTATATAAAACATTTATAAATAAAATAAAATAGGGTTGATAGAAACTCAATCTAACCAAAAAAATAAAACATAAAAGAGAAAATGGAGAGTCACAGGAGAGTGAGTAAACATATATTTCACTCACGTAATATATTAAAATTAGAAAGAGAAATTTATTTTAAGAGATTAGACACCATTCATACTTAGAAAAATGAGAAATACATTGACATAAGAAAAATCTATGCTCATTAAGGAAATAACCAGACACAGAGTTCAAGTAACGCCTCATTTTCAGATAAAGACTAAATATAAAGTTTATTTCTTCTTCTTCTAAAAGTTTCACAAATCATGAACATCAAAAACCCCTTTTTTAAATTGTAATTTCTTGTATTTATAACAAAGGGGCTGACCTTTCACATTCCAAAATGACCTTTCATATTATATTCCTTGTCATATTCTACCTTTCATAATTTTCACTTTTTAAATAAAAAAATATGAATTTACTTAAATAGAATTTGGATGAAAATATAAAAGAGAACAAATTTCACTAAGAAGCCTTACATGAATCAAAAACACTGGCAAATGGGCTGATTGTTGAATCTTCTTTGACCCAATCTTTATCACATGTCTCCTTGAATTTTCAGAATCTCTTGATTGCTTCAATAATTTCATTACTTTTTTAAATTACCACATGACATAAATGTGTGAACCATATTTGAGAAATGAATGTCAAAGAACACTCAGCTTTGAACAAATATTCTAGGTGTTAGTTTAACTCTTCTAGTGAAATATGAATTTTGTTGAGAGTTTTCATTAAAGTTTTATTGAATTTACCTTCATTTAAAATATCTTATTTGACTACCTTATATAATTGAACTTTCATTTCATCTACAGTATGTCATTGTTCTGTATTCTTTATATAAATGGCAATGGATCTCATCCATATTGTTGGAAATTATTTTGATTTTTCTTCACCCATATCTCTACTCTCCTTCAAATTTTTAATGGCCTTGTTTAAGATTTATATTTTTTAAAGTATACATTCTACCCATTTACAAAATGTGTCATCATCTTTTATATAGAACACTCCTCTTTCTACCATTAATTTGGATTAAACTATAATCATTTATTTCATGTCTCTATCACCTCTTCCCATACCTTCAAGGTGGAGGTGTGGGATTTATACTATACATAGATATCCTGCAACTCTTGATTGATAAGATAATATATCTTCATGACTTATTCAAATTATTTCATTCCATTTACAAGGAAATCATCTACCCATTCTTTGATCATTTTTCCATAGGTATTGTATTTGTTAATTATGGAAACAACATCTTTGTTTATTCCTAGTAATTATGTTAGAGCATCAACTAGCATTACTGTAGGAGTTTCTAATAGATAGATCAAATAATTAACATAGCTTGTTAGTTGTTTGATCTATCCCCTAAGTTGTTCTTGAGTTAATTCATCTTGTTTAGACATTTTAATGATCCTCTTAGTGGTTTCTCAAAGATTATGAATATCACATTCTCTTATCACTTCTCCAAGTGATATCCTTTTCAATTTATAATCTCTTAACATAATTTCTTTGATATCCTTCTCAACATTTGGTTTAGCAAATCTCTACAAATTGTGCTCTTGAGGAATCTAACACCAACCTAGAGGTGGTCTTTTCTTTCTTTGGTATCAAAGTCCTTAAGAGATCAGCTACCACATCAAAATCTAATAATTCAGTTTCAACCACCCTTTTTATTTTTGGATCATAGGTTGCATCCATTAAAATGAAAGGTCTTTGAAGGTGAGTACTTGATTAGCTAATGGAGAAGGAGTAGATTGGTTTGGAGGAGGAGGAGGAACTTAAGTGGGACCATATGGAAAATGTGGGTTCTCTTATTCAACCTTTTTCTAATATTTCTTTTTGGAAGATGAAGCTATGTATTACTATATGGTATTTGGGATGAGTAAGTGGGGATCACCCAAGGTTTTAGTTGAAGACCGTGGTCTCACTAATTTTTTGGCTTGATTCTTTTTCACCACTACCATATTTTATTCACATTTATTTCCCAATTGTTTTTTTGTATTGGGATCCTCATCTCCACCATCACTTAAACTAGAGGATCCTAAGGATTTAATAACCACCTTAGAACTACTTATCTTGGGAACTAATGGGGGATCTTACTTCAAGAGAGCTAAAGTTTTTCCTCTCTTTGAGTATCCCATGGTTAGTCCATCTAGTTTATTATCTATCCATTTCTTTTTGAAATTCCATACTCTTTACATCCTCTATTATAAGTCAATTGGTTCTTTAATCAACCAATTAATAGTTAGAAAATGTGCATTCATGATTGTGTTGGCATATTCTAGATCGAAAAGATCTAACTTGTCATCTACCATCCCCTCAGGAATCCACTTATGTGTGAATGCTTTTATTTGATAAAGGGTCATTAGACTCCAATATCTTTAGATCACCTCAAATTTATCTACACAATCATCTCAGTAGTAATCAAGATGAGGTTTATGTTCACATGCAAACCTTATAGCCATATTTTGCTTCACATACCCTCTAGTATCCACAAAATATCTATTAATGTAGGTTCGAAGAGTGAACTTGGAGATGGATAGTTATATGTTATTAGAATTTATAGTAGACTTATATATGAAATGACCTAATGCATTGGGGAAAGAAACATTGATCACATGTTTTTCTATACATCATTTATGAATGGATGATAATTACCTATAGAGCTCAATGAGGATGATATTATCATTAGCCAACCTTTAAAGTCTTAAAGGATGTTTTTCATAACCTATAGCTCTAATATATGTAACTTTTTAAAATTAAATATAATAACTACCATATTGGTTAGCCAATTTGGATACTTCGATGGAGATCTTCATTCCCCAATATTTTTATATAAACTACATTACTCTGATTATGAATGTATCATTGACCCTAGTATAGTGTTTATTGATTTATTGTAGGGTGATCTAGGTAAAAAAATCAAATACTTGTGTCAACTAAGTGATAGTTCCACGTTGAGACAACCCTAGGTATACCATTTGGGAGGCCAAGGAGTATATCAGATAGGATGTCATGAAAAATGCCCTAATGTTTACACATCTAACAACTGATCATGTATGAAATCATTTATCAATTCACCCCAATCCAAAAATTACTTTTTGTAATAAATGATTTTCAATGGGAAGAGCATCCAATGATAGAAAGGTCTAGTATCTTCATTACCTATTATTTTATTCAATAAGGTAATTATATTTGAAAGTTCCTCTTTGAAATATAATTTGTATAAGTTCTTGGGAACCTTAGAGATTTTATCCCTTTTGCGTTTCAACAAAGAATTATTGATAGTGTTCAAAAACTTGGTAGGGTCTTTTTTCCAACATGTCTCTCCTTCACTTATGGTGATACTAACTAACTCTTCATGGAGGGGGATTCTCAATGTCATGATTATCACCATTCCATCTATCTCTTTCATGAGTTGTCCAAATTTTGAATTGATTTCCCTATTCTATGATTTTTATTACTTGGCACAAGTAAATACTAAATTTGAACATTACACTGAAGTGGGAAAGGCAGCTACTTGTGGAAGGCTGCTCTCTACTAGGTGTTCGATTAGCTTTGTTAGACTTTTAGAATTCAATCTTTTGTGGAATTTAATCAAGTCCATGTACCCAATATAATAATTAAAAATCTTTGGTATATCACAATATAGCACCAAAAAAGCTTCATATCCCTTCTATTTTAATTTTATATTATTAGTTCTATATTGGTTGATAACTATCTAGCAGGCAAGTGCAAGGATATCCAACAGGTCAGGAGGTAAAAAATGTTGATTGGTTGAAATAAGTGCAAGGTAATGGACATATGATAGTTTTAAAGTTTATTTAAATGGATTTTTAGAACAAGATCAAGATGAGGGAGCTGTTGGAGAGTAAGTCTTGCAATATTTAAAAAAAAATTGGTAGAGTTTCATTATTATAGGGTAGAGGGTAGAGAAAAAATGATAAAAAAGCATTATGAAAAAAGTATTTAAAATATTTCTACCCTCCCTAAATGCCTCAATCCTCATGCATGCACATCAAGTGAGGATCGACAGTCTGAATGAGGGTCCCTCAGGGATGTGTGTACATAGATGCATCTTTTACCATGTCTCATGTCTCCATATAGCTGAGGGCTTAGAGGTCTATCTAGAGGTCAACCAAGGATGTGTAGATATGGATATGGTGAATGACATATTTCACATCTTTGAGAGGCTAAAGGCTTGAAGGTCTGACTAATAGTCCCTAGGGGGCATGCAGTCATGGATGTGATGAATGCCACTTTTCACATCTCTGCACATTTGAAGGCTCGATGGTCTAGCCATGGCCTTCATAATTTTTTGAACATGATCTTTCTCAAAAATTTCTAACTTTTCTAGTTATTTTATTTTTTGTACTGATAATTTTATCAAACAACAACTACCTTCTTGGGAGTCCTTATATGGGTAGATGTTAAAAGAATAGATAGATCAAAATAACTTTTTATTACTAAAGTACCTAAAATTTAAGTAGAAGAAAGTAAATATGGTCTCACCCTCAACAAGGGATTCCTCTATGGTAGTCAAACCAAAATATGGTGTCTCCTTTACTTGATGAGTTGTGGAGGGGGTTAGAAGAACTTTGGATCTCCTTCGATATGTGTCTATGGGAGGGGCAAGAAGTCAGTAGTATGATGAAATGTTTAAGGGGATGACAGTAGTAGGAACTACTATGGTAGGTGGTGATGATGGAAAGGAAGGTATAATAAAAATAGTGTAAGGGGGAATATAATAACTTAGAATTAGTTGAGGAGATGGAGTGAGGATGGAATAGATAAGAAAGAAAACTTTAGAAATTATGGAAGACTAACTTATGTAGTAGTTTTAAGAGGTGGTAAATGTGTTATAAAAAATTCACTCCTCTATCTATCATGTGGGGGTGAAGTTGTCTCCATTGTAATGGTTATAACTATTGACAAATTTGACCACAAGTCAAATTAGTTCAACCACCTATTGATGCCTAAAAATGTATCATAGGGTTTATAGAGTGTTGAGAAACACTCTTCTCATTTATAGATTCAAATAACCCATTGCATGAGTAGTTGGTTGTGATATTCTTGATATATTTGGTGAAATAGTGGCAAATCAATATAACTATTTTCTAAAATGATAATAAAATTGGTTTTTGGGAGTAACCTTGGTATAAAATCTAGCTTGTGAAGTATGAAGATAATATGAACTAAGTATAGCGAATTATGATCAAAACCTAAGATCTAAAGATTAATCTAGTATGTATATTTACAATGGAAACTAAACTAAAGTGAGTTGATCAAAAAATGGGCAAAAGGAAGGGTAGGACAGAAAGAAGGTGTTCTAATTTTCAATCCAAACATCATGATAGAGATTAAATTTCATTAAGACATGTACTAAACTAATATATGACATGAAATTACAAAGTCAAAGATCCTATCATATATTAGGCAAATGTCTAAGGAAAAGTTAAATAATGCAAATAATAAATCAATTTCACTTTAGAGATTTACTTCCATAAACAAATTGCATTAACACATCTATAAATAAAGCATGGAAAATTAAATAAACTTAAAATTCTTCAATCAACCTAGCTTAAGGAAAAATTGACAACTCTATATTCATATGAACACGTCAATACTCCATAAAAAAAAATCAAATCTAGATATCCAAATAGATAATTGAGAGAGCAACCATAATAACAAACACATAAACAAATGTTGGACAATCTTTGCAGAATTCCTTACTTGTATTAATTGCTCAAATTTCACACAAAGTTTTTGCTAAAAAACTACCTCCTCTTTTACAAATGACAATATCCCTTTTATAGATCAATAATCAGGTATGTTGGTCAATCATGTCAAATCATAATTGTAAAAGTGTCATGGACAACTATCCTTTTACAACCTTCTATAACTAATGACACTTTCTAAATAGACTGACCTATAATCAATGTGATTTACAAGATGCACATGCTTTTAAAAAAATAATATTCCTTTTTTTAAAATGATATACATGTTTAGTTGCAAAATAATATGCTAAAGTCAACAAATTTAACTTTAAGAACTTGTTATTGTAGTCCTTTGTCTCTACTACAGGATTTTCATTACTTCAATATGTTGCTCATCAATGAGCCTGAGGTTAATGATGGGTTCCATGAAAAGTCTATTTTCTCGATCTTCTAAGCCTTTAAGGTCCTTTTCAGCCCTGTCTAAAGCTTCTTTGATTTTCTTTGTATCTCCAATCTTCTCTTTTGTAGACAAGATCATATCCAAGATCCTTTTATTGTCTACCCTTGACTTGCCTTGGCTTTGACTCCTTACCTCTTGCATAAACTGAGTAGCTCTATGTTTGAACTCCTCATCATGATCAAGCCCATAGGACTGAACATAGTTGGATCCTTGATTAGTCTCCCTAGTATGTGCATCATCTTATTTTCTAGTTACTTGAGATCACTAGAAAGATCTCCCATTTCCTTGGACCATTTTTTCAAAGCTCTGATATTTTCTATTAATATCACCATAGCCATATTCAAATGGGATAGGTTGATTTTTTTGAACCTAAGAATTTGGTCCTCTATCAAAATATTGATCAGATCCTTCACTTTATTGCTTGAAGCTTACCATTGGCTAACTTGGCTTGAAGCCAAAGTACTCTATTTGTTAACCATATCCCACTTGGACTTTACTGCCTTCAAGGAGTTTAATAGATCATAAATTATTGCCTCAAATTTATTTATCATATCTCCTAAAATTAAAAAAACGGATTACTCCTGTAAGTTCTTTTTTTATTGTTTTAGCCCTTTAATAATAGCTTGTAACTATTCTATCTATGCTTGAGCTAATTCAAGAAAATATTCTTAAAAAATAGGATCTTTACCAGGTATTTGTCCTTGCTTCTAAGTTAAACCAGTCAATGGCTCCACTTTTTGATACATAATTTCTTCACCTCCTTGTATGACTACTTTCTCAATCACCCTTTGTAAACTAGCAACCCCTAGATTAAACCTCACTCTAGCTAAAGATTGAGTCACCTGTGGAGTAGGTATCTCTACTTGTGATTGGGTTAGTGATTGGCTTAGGGTAGCCAACCTCTTTGCCTCTTCCTCTTACAAAAAAATAATCCATGGTTTTAGTTCTTATTATATAGGGATATTAGAAGCCTTGACCAAGGCCCATGGGTGATAAGTGGGTAACTTTTACAATCTTGGTTCATAAATAAACCACTCAAGGATAGGTGGCCCATACAAAATGTTTTATTCACTAAACAAATTGACTTCCTTCAAGGGAGGAGTGATGGTTACTCTAGGCTTCTTTATCTTTGAGATAATGGATATTTTAACTTTTCTCTTTTAAGGGTCAATAGGTACTAAGTCCAAAGATTTCCCTTTATCATCCTTAGTTTCCTCAACACTTGTATTCTCTTCTTCATATGAATCTATATATGTCATAGAAAGAATTTTCAATACATCTTCAATAGACTCTTAAGGATCTAGGACTATCATATGAATTTCCTCTTGAAGTAATTCATGTTATGTTACCTTGGAAGGTTCTAAAGTTGATGAAGTAGAAGAAACTCCCTTGAATTTATTTGCTCTAGCCTCTTTTATTCAAGATTATGTTTTATATGTGTCTTTACTTGTGTATTGACTGATGGAAGTCTAGAAGATTCACCACTTATCAAAAGATACTACCTGGGGCCCAATTGCCACTTATCATTCACCTTATAATTTCTTTGTAATATAGAGTCAGGTCTTATGTTATGTTCCTTCAATCTTCTTATCACTTAAAATTATGAGGATCCTTTAATGTATATGAAATCAAATGCACTAGGTTCATGTTCATAAGGTACACTTATACCCTTGATCTTTAAATGTTCTTTCACCTTCCCATAAGGGTCTCATTGCCTAAGGTCATCCATCTGTAAGTTGAAATAAAACCTATGCTTTGATGTTGCTTTAATATTATCCCACTGTCTAAGATTTGTCTTACCAGTTGTCATAGGGAAGATGTGAAGAAGTCCCTTTATTTTGGTTTTGCAAATGCCATCTACACCATGAAACAACTGGTAGGCCACCTCTTGCTCTACTAGCTTATCAAGAACATGGACTCATAACTTGAGAGGAGAATTTTAAGTTCCCTCAATCCTTGTGATAGTGTAGTCAGGGGATAACCATATATCCCCCATTGATTCAATAGATTTCTTAATCAAAGGACTAATCCTTGACATAGGGATACCAACTATGGCCTCACTCAGTGCAAGATAGACATAGTCATGAATAAATTGAATGTGATCTTTATATTTATAGATGTTCAACTTAGAATAGTATTGATAAATTGTCCGAGTTCCATTTGGAGACCATTCCCTCTGATTGGGAATCTTTGTAGATGCACATAAGGCATCTAGGAGATAAGACATCATGAAAAACTTGTTCTCTTATGTTTTATCACATATATTTGTCTACATAGGGAAATATTAATTATTTCACCTAATGGAGGCACAATTACCCTTTAAGTGATGAAGTATAACATGGGCACCCACATTGGATCAACATATGTTGTGGTTGCACATCCATATAATTGTTTTAACATTTTCATTACCATCATAAGCCCTAGTCTGAATTGACTTATTGGGATGTTCTTATTAAGGCCTGGAAAGACCTAGTTTCTAAATTCTAACCACATAGCCAAGGTGTCCATAAGTTGTTCTATTTATCCCATAAATTGATAGAGGATAGGTCAATTTGGGGCTTAGGTAACTTGTAGTTTTATTCAAAGGAAATTAGGGAAATATAAGTAACATTCCTATGGTTTTTCAGCTACATAATGTAGACAAGTCATCTAGATTTCTATCATGTCATTGTATAGCCTCTTTACTAAGAGATTATTATCCTCTCCCCTGGTGATAGTTGGTTGGTTATCAATTTTATAAAAGAATTTTTACCAATTGTTATTCCCTGTGTTCAAATTAGTAGCAACAAACTCCAGGTAGTTAAACACATGACCTTTTACATCTATTTTTAAATATAGCTCAACATATTCTTTTTAAACATGATTATAGGTTACCATATCTATGATCTTGATCAAATTATCCAATTGGGAATGATAATCCAACTATCTCAGCTCAATTATAATGAATTTTAGAGATAATTAGGGAAATCTATACAATTTAAGGCTTTTATAGGTTTATGCAAAGCTTTAATGGTGGTAAGCTAGTTTAAATGTGATATTTAATACCTTAAATTACATTTGGATTCCACATTTATACCTTTCATGTGCTAGGTTCCATAAGATCTCCAATTTGATGTGTCTCACTTATGTGGCATCACCATGTCACATTGTTCATTTATTTTAAAAATGACCATTTTTCACTTCTAGATACATGTCAATACCTCATGCAATCTTGAAGCTCAATCAACTCACACCATTGATCTCTTAATAGTCTTCCTAGCCTTGAATTCATTGCAAGTGGTTGATATTCCATTAAATCTCCCAAGAGTGTGCCACTTGGCACCTTCATAGGCTCTTTATGCACCTTACAAACACACTCCATCACTTAATACCCTCTCACCATGTGGCAACCTCTCACTAGATCTAGGACCATTGAATTATTGACCTGCTTCACACCATTGATATTGATTCATAATATTGAATGTTATTCATTGATATCCATATAATTCATCATAGTTGTGACACAAGTCACCATGGTGTTCAATTTGGGCCCTTTGAAAAGTCCACCTTCATTCACACCATTGATCTACTGGAAGTATTATCGAATATAGATTATTGATCCCTTCCTTTCCCTATTCACAAGGCCTAATGTGAACCATTGATTTGTTTGATCAATCACCTAGATCATGACACTTATCACACTCATGATCCTCTATAGGGTCTTTGACAATTTGAATCTTCACTCATCGTTAGATATTTGATCTACCCTTGAGATCATGACACTTATCACTCTCGCATCTGACTTTAGAATCCTTTGATGTTTTTATCCCTCAATTTTCATTGGACTTGATTTTACAAGATCATCACGTACCATCAATTAGTTATTTTGACTTATTGACTCTTATTGTGCTTGCAGATCACTGATCTTTTCTATGAGCTCCTGAGATCTTTCCACTTGGCATCTTCATGTTAATTCATTCTTGCAGGCAATGAAAATAAACAAAAGGCTTAGGAACATAAAGAAAACTTGTGATAAATTTTTAGACTAGGGTTTTGGTCATGTTAATAAACATGACTATAACTTTGAGATAAAATTTAAACTAAGTTTAAAACATAATAAAAATGCCCCAACATTTAATTAGTCCCTGCAAATAATAAAATAGACTAGGTGAGGTTTCAAGATATATGTAGAGACTTAGTATAAAATTTTAGACTAAGGTCTTAGTTGTATCAATAAATACAATTAGGACTTAGGCTAAATTTTTAAACTAGGACTAAAATATAAAAATGTTTACGCGTAAACATGGATCTGACATAAATTTGAATCTATTCCAAAAGGGACATATGCTAAATAGTTAGACTAAGGTTTTAAACACTATTTAGATGTAGATTAAATTAATTGACTAAAATACTAAAGGCTTAGTCAAAAGGGGTTAAATTGGAATTTAAAACATGAAACCCTAAAAATTGTTCATTCAATTAGGATTCCATTAAACCTACAACTTGGAAACAAACATCAAACATTAGCAACACTATATAAATTCAAGTGAAAATTAAATGTTGGCATGTCAAATATAAACATGATGAGAACCATGATATTTAAATAATACACTCTGGTTAAGTGGGATGTTCAATTTAAAGCACAAATTTGTAGAATTTGAGAAAGGGTCCTCATTTTTAAAAAATGGGGGTATGTTGACCTCAACACCACCTATATAGTAAAACTTATTATAGGGGTATTATAGAGTGTAAAACGTGTCTAATGGTCTTTAATAAGGTCAAACATATGTTTATCTTTGTCATATCTATCTATAGTTTGTCCTAAGTTATTCAAAAGTCACATTTGGAGTCATTTATTAAACTTTTATGGTTATCATAGGAATAAAAGTGTGTCCAAGTGAACTCTAACATCCTAAATGTCATAATATGTCATGAAAATTATTTTAAGACTAATAAAATGTAGGTGCAACACTAAAAATAAGAAATTCAAGTAGTTTCATGTGGTTATAAGGAATTGTACAACCTATACAATAGTTTGGGCACATGTGGATAATTAAAAAGTGTCTCTTCAAGTCCCCTCAACTCACTTTCACACTTGGGAAAATTTTACATACTTTAAAATGGGAAAAAAAATATATCTTTCCTATCACTCTCCTAGACAACGTCAAATGGTCAACTAGCTTCAGCTTGGTACGGCCAAGAAGAGTTGAGTTAGAGTAAGTGTAATTGGTGGGTGGTATCACTATATATGTAATAAAAATTAATAAAAATATTTTAATTATTGGTTTACTATGATTCATGAACCATTTCTAAGAAGGTTGACTTCTCAAAACTACTTGCACATCCCCATGGCCTTTAAGTTTCTTCTCTATTTGGATTAGTCTGTGAAAACCAAGTGTTGTACATGATCTTGAAGAGAATAACCTTACTTATCATAAGGTTTTAAATCCTATTTTCATGTTTTTAACTCAATAAGTAGATACATCTCTTTTTATTAATAAAAGACTCCATTGAAACTACAGACAATGTTTAACTTGTTATAAATCTTGTTTCTTATCTTAGTTTTTAGATCAAAGGTGATGTTGTTTCCATCCTCTCATGTCATGGTTACTAGTTTATCCTTTGGATTTTGAGTCCAAAAAGTGGAATTGATGGAGTAAAACACACTTAGAAACATAAGCATATTCAAAATACCCTATGACTGTCACCTATAGTCAAGTGAAGTTAAGCCTTGAATAGTCATGGTAATGAAACAAGAAGATTTTAAGGTTGTTGATATCATTATAAAGTGAAGACAATATGAATAATTTTTTTAAATGTCCATTAGGATGATGACAAGTTTCCAACTTATCACACTATCTTATATCCTGTAGTAGCACCTACAGGTAGCTTTATCAATGGTTTGAGTTCAACCCATAGAGGTTTGAGCAGAGTTGAAATAAAGATGTTTGAACTTATTTGAAACATTCATTAAGGTCTAAGAGAATTGATAAATCCATTTTGATAATGTATAAGTCATGATATGATATACAAAATTGAGTCCATGATCACATATTTGGAAAATTACAATTGGGGGAGTTTAACTTAATCTCTTTGAAAGGGGGATTCTACCTCACATTAAGTCATCTCATGGAGAAACATCTTGAGGTCTAGGTTATTTAAGTGATTTCAATCATGTATTATAAGTATATATAAATTTATTGACATAAAATAGTGATTGTTTTTTCATGAGAGGATAGTTTAAATAAGCTTTCATTTCAAGCAAACTTTTATTATAGACTTTCGGTAATCTACAATATGTTTAAAGCCCAAATGGTCATATAATGCAACAATGACACAATAGAAGCATAGAATCAATAAAATGTGACTCCATTTGAGTGAAATATGAAACTATGACCTAAATATTAGTCAATATATTTTAATTACAATTTTTTGACTCAGATAATCATAGACAAGAGTCCCTTTTTCTCTTAAAATGTCATGTACGGTCTGACTATAGACTCATAGTATATTAGAGTAGGTAGTTTGAGTGTAAGAATAGGTCCCTAGACATGAGATGAGTTAAAAAAAGTGTGAGATGATATTTATTACTTAAATAAGAACCTAGGAATGAAACACAATGTCTAAACATACACCTTTACTGACAAGAAACCTTCAATCTCTATTGAGATAAGCACCTACAATCTACTGAGTAGACAGACTAGCTTAGGCTATTGAAGAGAGTAGTTTGAAGGTCAGTAGAGGTGTATTAAGATTTAAAATGTTGATAACCACTCTCATAGTGGTAGTAAAAAACCTTATATTATGCTCATATCAAGGAAATAGGGTAAAGGAAAGATGAACAAACAAGCCCAACTCTGTATACAAATCTTGCACATAGTCATCAACTCTATAAGCCGGTTTTAAGGGTTTGTAATGTTTAGAGATTTTTAGAGAATACCAAGGCTTGAAAATTGGTATAAATAATATTAAATACCTATTATATCCCTCCATAACCTCATTTAAGATAAATAAATAGGGGATATGCCCTCTATTTTGTCTCAGACAGAGGACACTCCCAGTCAAGACAAGACTACAAGGAGGGTATGTAAATGAGAGCTAGGTGAGATGATAGTGTCTTGGAGAATTTTATAATGATTATTTAGGTTTTTTTTAAGGTTAATTATCATTTAAATTCACTCATAATCCATATAAACCACTTAGAGGTGGTCTTAATCCATCATTTAGAACTAGGCGTAAACCCTACAAGTATCTAGTTCCATTTCTATGACCATATGAACTCTCCAATGCATTTTATGACCTTCATGGGAGATTATAAGAATTTTTGGAAACATAAATTTCCATTATAATACACAAATGGGTCACTTTTGGCTTAAAACCATAGCAAGGGTAACCAGAATGCATTCTAAAGATCGATGGGCCATTTTCAAATGCTCACATCTATACAGACACATTGCATGGTGTCCAAAGGAGATAAGGGTATTTGAATAGGGTCCTGAAATAGGTTTAAAATTTAATTTTCTTATATATTGAGCTTAATTATTTTATGAATCATCCCTAAGACCTAAAACCTTCTAAAACTCTCCTAAAAACCTAGTTTTGACCTGATAGAGAAAGTATGCAAGGAGATGCACTCAGAGGGGTTAATTTGGCCTGGTAAGTGTTGTAGACTTTTTTAATACTATCTTAATCCATTGGACATCAAATTGGTCTATACCTTACTTATATGGATAAGCTAAATTAAAGGTTTTTTTAAGTTTTTAATTATTTTTCAGGTGCAAAATGGAATTCGTAGATGAGAACCATTGGAGGAGGTAAATATGGACTTACTATAACTCCCTATATTCATTTATCATCATATATAAGTAGTTCACTACATGAAGTATCAGAAAGATAATGAAAATGAGAAGTTATTGCCTAGTAAGAAGATGAAAGGTTTGTTTTTAGATCTTTTTAAGGCCTAATTCATGCAGTGGAAGATTAAAAAACTCTAGATAGGTATCCTAACACCTCTTTCATGGATTTCATTGAGAAATTGAAGGTCATCTTGATGAAAAATGTGAAGATATACCTATAGGTCTAGTTATGGTGATAGCAAACAGTGAATACAAGTTCCATGAGGAAGGATATCAATTAGGGAGGCATCTGATGATTGTCAAATCTTTTTTACAACCTCCCTAAGATAGTTTATGTGTGTCAAGTCTTCCTATTGCAGCTTCAAGTGGTCAATATATGCTTCATCATGAAGGTAGTCTCAAAAAGGTAGTTGAAGGTTTTTATGCTAGTTTTGAAGAGTTTGTCATGCTTTATATGGACACTTGTCAAAGAATACCTTCATTGTCTAGTCTCCATTTCATTCTTTTGTAATGTAACTAGTCCTCACCACTTGACACTTGTTTTATGACCCTTGAGCTCCACTTCTTCTTTATCCTCTCACATGCTCTATAAATGCAATCCATTTTGTCTTTTGTAAGAATCCACACCTGATATGGTGTAGCCTTACTAGTTTGATACTATATTTTTCCTTGAAGTAAAGATTTTAAATCCATTTTGATTCACAATCTATCTTGTCTAAGTGTGTAAAGTGGTGCATAGTGAAGTGTCTAGTGATAATTATTTATCCTTACCTTCTCTCTACTATTCCATGTTTGATGCAAGTAGTTTCCACTCTAATAGGTCACATGAAGTGTAGTCAAGTGAATTTGTATATATTTAAGTGTAAGGAGTAGACTTATTGTCTATAATCTAACCTCTAGTTCACTCACCTTTAGTATTTTCATGCATATCACCTCTATGTTTGAAATACTAATGTTAGAGCAATTTAGGATTTTGAGACTAGTATTGTGAGTCATGTTTCTTAGTAAAATTGTATGGTAGTCTAGTGGAAATATTTATGGTGTATCACCTAATTAGATTATTTTATTTACATTTTAATTCTATCCCTTTTCATCTAAGAAAACAAGTAGTGTAGGTGATAAGCAAGCAAAGAGAAATCTAGGTAGCTAGCCCTTAAACCTAGAGGTTTACTCTATTATAGGCAACCCACAGACCTAAAGGTAATCACATGTTCCCCAAATCTTAGAGTAGGATTGAAAAAACATCTCTAGGGTGAAAGATTGGGTGATAATAGTTTTGGCATGTCTGGTGGGACCATTATCTTAAAGACATCTTGTCAAGGTGAATGTTAGTCGTGACAACATCACAACTGAATATGGTGTTCTAGTCATCATTTGATGACTCCATTCCTAGGTAATATTTGGTTTTAGACCAAGTTTTATCAATTCTTTATTCATACTTTATGTTCCTTACTAGGTCACCTACTAATAGAGGTATCAACCCCATAAACCCACTCATTCAACCTAAACTTACTCTTGAATTTCAACATCCTTAGCCTATATTGACCTTTGAAGAATAATAAGACTTTGCAAGCCAAGAATATCAAAAGAGTGAAGAGGAACTTGAGGACAATATGGATAGGCAGCATGCCTTCCCAACATTTAACACTAAAAATCCTATCCATCTCAATGTATATGATGATATACCCCCTAATGCTACCAAAAGTGTTCCCACTTTCAATGGTGAAGGTCATGTCACACCTAGTGATAAAATTAGGGACATCTCACACTTATGTAGCTTTCATAATGTCACTAAGGTCAACATTACAATTAGACTAGTTGTTATGTCCCTTAGAGGAAAAGCACTTGAATGGTATAGGACATTGTCCAAAAGGTATATCACTACTTGGAATGATTTTAGAGAATTGATAACCTCAAGGCTTAAAGACAAAAGTGATCACACATCACTCATTCATAATTTGAATGTGATTCAAAGAGGTCTTAAGAAGACTATGCATGACTTCATTGAGAGATTTTAAATAACTTGGCATAGGTTGTCTCCTCCCATGAGACCACCTGCAAGATTTGTTTTCCCTACATATCTAAGGGTTATTTGAATTGACATAGCCATCATGCTATAGTCTATGGGTGGTTACACCTTGCCTGAAGCATATGACCTAGCCAATAGAGTTGAGAATGGACTAATACAAGCTAAAAAACTACCTCTAAAATTATCCATGCATCTTCTACCCAATATGTCTGTTGCTACTCCATGTTAGGAATTAAAAGAATTTAAACTAGATTTAAATCACCATAAAATCACATAACCATATTTTAAATGTGAAATTAGATCTGATTATGCACTAACATGCATCACATAAATAATTCCTCAAATCATAATTAAAGAAAGCATAAATGGAGAGAATAAAATAACAATAAAACCATAACATAGATCTATTTTGGTTCACTCAATGTGGGATATATCCACCAAGAAATTCCTCAATAAAATTTGTAAACAAAACAAAATTACAAAGACCTCTCACAGAGATAGAATATCTCTTCCTAAAAATGTTACACATATGATATGTTGCACTTTCACATATACTTGGATAATACTATATCTCACAAGCTGATATACCACACCCTATAAATAAACATATACACTTTAAAAAACATCTACACTTTGACTCTATCTCTCAAAATCCACACCCTAAAAATAAACACATCACTCTAAATAGTCACATGACACCTGTATGTATAAAAAATGAATAAAAATCCACCAAACAAGAATAAACTCACCCTGCTTATCCAACATAAGCATTATCCACTATGTGACAACTCTCCTCCACCTAAACAAGATCATCCATAAGCCCACCTAAGGAGTAACTCACCATGTTTATCTCTCCTCTTCCAAAAAGCACATTTTCCAAAGACATGTGATCAAAACCAACTCCTTGAAATAAGGAAGTCATTCCATTTTTCCAATAAACAACTAACTTCCTAAGATCAAGGAAGACAAAATGGAAAATAGGCATCTAAAAACTAACTCCACAAAACATGGAATACATGAAAAATTAGAAATATAAAGAATATTCCACTCACATGTGGAACAAGGTTCCACAAAAGGTAGAGTGGGGGAAAATGTACTCTCCACATTTGTGGATATCTTTAGACCCCCAAAATATACTCTCATGGTCATGTGATAGCCCCAAAAGGCATCATACTCAACAATCTCCCACTTGGAGATCATTTCTCTTGAATAGAAACTATCACTACTCCATGACCACTAAGGCCAACCAAATCTAAACATATCCATGGGATTCTAGCTAGTATGAATCTTCTCTAACTTCACCAAGTTACTTTCCAAAGCTGTCCTGATGAAGTGATAACATAACTAAATGTGTTTTGTCCTCAAGTGGAAAGTGGAGTTTTTTGCCAAATGAATAACACTCTGACTATAACTGTGTAGTCTCCCAAATTATTTCTTGTGCCCCAAATCTTGAAAAAACTCTTGTAACCAAATCATCTCCTTGATAAACTTTGTGGCATCAGCATACTCTACCTCTATGGTTGATAAAGCCACAACCTTTTGTATCCTAAAAATCTAAGTAATTGTTATATTTCCAACAATAAATATATAACCTATTGTACTCCTATTATCTCCTACCATATTTGAGTCCACATAACCATGAAAAGTGGTATCTTATCTACCATAAAATAATGAAAAATCCATGGTTCCTCTCAAATACTAAAAAATTCATTTTACTACTTTTCAATGCTCATAACTAAGATCACTCATATACCTACTCATAACTCCCACTACTTGGGCAGTATCTGACCTAGTAAAAACCATGGCATACATCAAGTTACCAATTTTCGATGATTAAGGTACCTTAGACATCTTAAGATTTTTATCTTCCATCTTGAGACACTGATCCTTTGATAATCTAAAGTGGCATGCCAAAGGAGTACCAATAGATTTAACATCCAACATGCTAAACCTTTCCAATAATTTCTTCACATATTTTGATTGGGATAAAACTAACTTCCTCTCCTTCCTATCATGAGTAATCCTCATACCAAGGATTTTATTTGCAACACCCAAATCCTTCATAGAAAGGATTCACTAAGGTGTTTTTTGAGTATATGAATATGTTTTATGTTCTTTCATGCAACTAACATGTCATCAACATATAAACATAATATAATAAAGGAACCATCATAAAAATGTTTGATGTACATCCAATGGTGAAAATTACACCTTTGATATTTTTGTTCCAACACAAAACAATCAAATTTATTATACCATTATCATGGAGCTTGTTTGAAGCCATATAATCTCTTCTTTAGTCTGCACACATAGTTTTCCTTCCCTTTGACCTCATATCCATATGGCTGATTTATATACAACTCTTCATCTAAATCACCATGAAGAAAAGTATTTTTCACATCTAACTATTCTAAGTTCAAATCCTCAACTACAACTAAACCAAGAATAGTCGTAATAGGAGTCATTTTTATAATAGGAGAAAAAATCTCATCAAAATCAATACATAATTTTTGTGTAATCCCCTTGACAACCATCCTAGCCTTATACCTTTTTCTCCCTTCATCCTCTTACTTTATTTGGAAGATCCACTTGTTTGGCAATGCACTCTTGCCCTTGGGTAGCCTTACCAAATCCCATGTTTGGTTCTCCATGAGATATCTATGCTCTTCATCCATGGCTTACTCCCACTTCTTCCTGGCATCTACTTGCATTGCTTCCTCATAACACTCTAGTTCTCCATTATCAGTGAGTAACAAATAATTCAAAGGATAAAAATGTTCAGGTGCTCTTCTTACCTTAGAAGACCTTCTTACCATAGGATTTTGGGGTCATTATTTAGAAGGTTCCTGAACTGATTCATTAGATACTTTACCATCTGTTGTGTCATCTAATACTATGTACTCTTTCTATTCATGTTCCTATTCCCACAACCAATTCTTATACATGACTTTTTCATTAAAGACTACATATTTAGATTGAAATATTTTATTATCTTTAATGATCCATAAATGAAAACCAAAGTCATCCTCACCATATCCAACAAATGTGAATTTTTTTTATTTTGCCTCTAACTTGGTCCTATCCTTTTTCTTAGTGAGAGCAGAAGCCTCACATCTAAATGATATAAGAAAAGAATAATCAACATTCTTAACAAACCAAGATTTTTTAGGAATGCCTCCATCCAAGGGCATAGAATGTCTTTTGATAATCAGATAAACTATCATGCTAACTATTTTTGCCCAAAACTATAAAGGCAACCCTACATGTAACCTCATGCCCCTAACACATTCCATTATTGTTCTATTCATCCTTTCAAAAAACCCATTCTGATATGGAGTTCTTGGAACTATCCTTTGATTATGGATTCCATTGTTAGAACAATAATCAAATAAAGTATTGCTACAATACTGACCTCCATTATCTGATCTAAGACATTTAAACTTGAGACCTATTTAATTCAAAACCAAGGCTTTCCACTTCTTAAAAGTGTTAAATACATCAAATTTTTTTTAATATAATAAACCCAAACTTTCCTAGTTGCATCATCAATAAAAGTGACATAATAATTGAAACCACCAATAAAAGATACATGAGTTGGTCCCCATACATCTGAATGTACCAATTCTAACTTATGTTATTTCTTTATAGGTCCAACTTTTAGGAACTTAACTCACTTCTATTTTCCATACACATAATTCTCATAGAAGTCTAAATCAATTTATTTTAATCCAAACAACTTGTCTTTTAAGATCTCCATGCCCTTATGGCTCATATGACCAAGCTTGTAGTGCCACATAGTTTCATTTCCATCTGCAACAACTAAATCACAAGAATAAACACTACTAGTCAAATAGAAAGTACCAAATTTATTACCTCTTAAAACCATAAGATCACCTTTGGTAACATTCCAATAATATATAGTAAACATTGCTAAACATCCCTCACAACCCAATTACCCCACTGAAACCAAATTTTGTCTCAACATAGGCATGTGTCTTGCATCCTTAAGTAGCCATGTGTTCCCATTTTGAATTTTACCTTGAACACAACCTTTCCCTACTATCTCACATGGTTCATCATCACAAATATAAACATGTACTAAATTATATTAAACATAATTAATAAAATAATGCCTATGTGGGGTGCAATGAAAAGAAGCCCTTGAATCTAATACCTAAGACTCAGAAAAACTAATCATAGAAAGAATTAAGGCATCCTAACATGATTTACCTGATGTCACATTTACCTCATTTTTTTCCTCTTTATTGGTATTCTTATTCTGAAGTGACCAACAATCCTTCTTTGAGTTTTCACTCTTCCCATAATGTCAACATATCATCTTGGATCTAGATCTAGATTTAGATCTACCCTTTGAATTTCCATGGTTACCTTTGCTCTTGTCATTTTTCCTCCCTATAGTATCAATAGACAAATCATTACCTAAAAATAATTCACCAGTGTTTTTCCTTCACATTCCCTTACTAAGAATCACACCTACAACATCCTTAAAATTTAAGCTTCCCTTGGCAGGGATTGTATTACTCACAACCATAACCAAACTATCCCAACTATCAAGAAAATAACATAAAATCAACAAAGCTATAAATTCATCATCAAACTTAATTACAATAGTAGTGAGCATACTTGCAACTATATTAAAATCATTTAGATGATTAGAAATTAAACTATTCTCAAATATTTTCATGTTAAACAATCTTTTCATAAGAAAAAAATTATTAGAAGCAGAGGGGTTCTCATACAACTTTCCAAGTTTATCCATGAGATCCTTTGTAATTTTCTCAAATAAAATGTTAAATGAAATAAAAGATGCAAGGCATAATCATATGGCTCTCAATGCCTTCTTGTCAAGCAATGACCAATCTGCATCACTCATACTTATAGGTTATTCTCCTTTCCCATCCAAGGGGAGATGAAGTCCTTCTGATACAAGTAATCTTCCATTTGCGTTTTCCACAAACCAAAATTCTGACCATCAAATTTCTCAACCTTAAATTTGATCTCTTCTCTCATAGCTCCCACTCAAGATAATAACCTTTCTATGATTTACCACTTCAACAAAAACACAACCAATGGCTTTGATACTAGTTATTTAGAATTAAAAGAATTTAAACCAAATTTAAATCACCATAAAATCACATAAATAGATTTTAAATTTGAAATCAAATATAATTATGTACTAACATGCATCACAAAAATAATTCCTCAAATCATAGTTAAATGAAAGCATAAATGGAGAGAACAAAATAGCAATAAAATCATAACAAATATCTACCATGGTTCACCCAATGTGGGCTACATCCACCAAGAAAGTCCTCAATAAAATATGAAAACAAAATAAGATTACAAAGACCTCTCATAGAGATAAAATATATCTTCCTAAAAATGTTGCATATATGTTATGTTGCACTTTCACCTACACTTGCACAATACTATATCTCACAAACTTCTATACCACACCCTGTAAATAAACACCTACACTTTTCAAAACACCTACACTTTGACTCTATCTCTCAAAATCCACACCCTATAAATAAACACATCACTCTGAATAGTCACACCATGTATGTATATATATTAAATGAATAAAAATCCACCAAACAAAGAGAAACTTTCCATATTTATCCAAGATAAGCATTATCCACTATGTGACAACTCTCCTCCACCTAAACAAGCTCATGTATAAGCCCACCTAAGGAGGAACTCACCATGTTTATCTCTCCTCTTCCAAAAGGCATATTTTCCAAAGACATGTGATCACAACCAACTCCTTAAAACAAGGAAGGCATTCCCTTTTCCAATGAACAACTAACTCCCTAAGATCAAGGAATTCAACATGGAAAATAGGCATCTAACAACTAACTCCATAAAACATGGAATACATAGAAATTAGAAATACAAGGAATATTTCACTCACATGTGGAGTAAGGTTCCACAAAAGTTGGAGTGAGGAAAATGCATCCACCACATTTATGGAGCTCTATAGGCCCCCAAAATATTCTCTCATGATCATGTGATAGCCTCAAAGGGTTCCGCACTCAATACTCCAAGTGTTGCTCTAATCCCACATGCAAATACCAAGTCCAAAAATACCCTAAAAATATCAGATGATGACATTAATTTAGATGAAAAATGCAACACCTTAGAGGTTTAAGTTAGGCAATTCAATTTCAGTGTGGAGTTAATAAAAACCCTACCCCTATCCTAGGAAATAGGTTCTTACCTTAATAATATGGTCAAGGTATAGGGCAAGGACAACCTAACCTTAATAGACCACCTAATGCATATAACCCAACTTCCACCTCCAATACAAGAGCCATGGTATTAGTTCAGATTAACTTGGACCAAGGAGAAGAATAGAAGCAAGGATAATTCATGGATGTCATTTAAGGTGGGAATCAAGCTTTGGTTGCTAAAGGAGGAGTTACTCCTCAATTTTCAGTAAAACTGAGAATTACATGCAAGCAAATGAAGGATGGTAACCCCAAAAGGTGCAACTTAAAAAATTTCTAGTGGAAGACACATATGTCCTCAATCAGAATACTTTAGTTGCAGATAATACAAGAGTGAAGAGGAAGTCTTTGGGAGATGTCCATTATGTTATCACAAGTCCAAGTAACCCTCCTACAAGGTAAAAAGGTGTGATTGCAAGCATGGTAGTCCCTACAATTTATTCACCTATTTCAAATCAGAATGTTGGAAAGGTTACTCAAAGTGCTCTAATGTCTCAAGATCAAGTCAAATATTTCCCTTCAAGGACACAAGAAGAGGTAAATTCTCCTTATTTGAACATTTTTATTTGTTGAAAATTTCTAAGACATTTATCTCTCTTTGGGAAGTACTTCACATGCTTGGTCAAAATGAGCTTCTTCAAGAATAGTTATCTCAAATTCACCTCAGTCCTCAACCATCAAAACATGGTGATGTTGCACTCACTAATGCTCCCACTCACATAGTTAAGCCCTCTTATAAATATGAGAATCATCCACCCTTCTACCTCACTCTCATTACTAGAGATAAACTTGTTCACAATTGCATAATGGATAGTGGGGCTAATACCTTAATGATGCCTAAGTTTTTGGCAGACAAATTGGGTTTGAATTATGAACCATATAGTAAGCGAGTGATATAACTTGATGGGACACCAACTAAGTTAGTGGGACTAGTCAAAGGTTTAAGAGTTTTCCTTTATGATTGTCTTAACTTCCTTGTCCTTCAAGATATAGTAGTGGTTGATTTTCCTACTCACTTTAATATCTGCCTCTCAATAGATTTAAAAACTAAGATAGGAGGCTACCTCTCAGCTGATAGGTCCTTCTTAGCCTTCAAGATAAGCTATGGAGCAAAGGTAACCATTAAAACTCAACCATTGGCTAAGTTTCATATTGATCCCTATGTGGAATCAAGCTCTAATATTAATTGTGTCATCAATGGTCAAGCAGAGAGTATTATGGATGATAGATCATCCTCTAAACTTGAAGGTATCTCTGACCATTTCCTAGATGAGTATGGTGTTGATACTTATGGACAAGATCCATACATTTTTTTGGCAGACTGATCCTAGCACATACATCATCCATGAGGTAGGTGATGGAAAATATGAGGTAAGCATTGAAAATTCTCTTTCACAAGATACTAAGAGAATTAACTTACTCATATGCATGATGATGATAGATCAATATGATGATGAAGAAAATTCCATTTTGCCTACACAAGATGGAGGAGTCCTTGAAGGTGACAACTGTGAAGAGGAAGATGGCCTATGATAATGATTCCATGTCATAGTTTAGGAGTTTGAGAAGCTAATTAAGTCAACTTATTTTCCTAAGAAACATGAATCTGATGATAAAGTTGTTGGTGAATCTCCTAAGCATGAAGGAGAGTGTTTTGTTAAGCATGAGAATGTATGTCAAACTACTATCATGAAGGATGAAGTCATGAAGGATTCCAATGAATACAAGGCATAAATATGTGTGTTTAAAGATAAGTCTCAACCTTAGACTAATATTAAATTAATTTTAGACATGATGGAAAAGAAATAAGACAAACTTGATGCTTCTAAACATCAAATGCATCAATACCTACAAAAAAAAGAAATTGAGACAACTTTGATGACTCTTAAGTTGTAGTTTGAATAATGCCAATTTGATATGATATAGATCAAGCAAGTTTAAAAATAAAACAAGATTCTTGTAGGAAAAGATGGATCATTCATGAGATCTCCAAGTGTTACACTTGCAGATAGAAGAATATCTAAAGGTGGTAAGTCATTTGACTATCTACATAAGTAAGTGTTTATTGACAAGTATGATTCACATTATAGATTGATTTCATGGAGATGAAATGATGTAAGAGGTGTTATATTTGAACCTAGTTGAATTAATGGTGATTTTCCTTCACCTCAAGTGTTTGAGTTATTGTACATATTAGGATAGGTGTGCTCTGTTTATGTTGTGTGTGTTTTTAAGAGCACAAGTGTGTTTATTTTGGTGTGTTATCTTGTGTGTTTGTTTTATATTTTTTCGTGTTTTTTTATATGAAATTTGGTGTCAATAAATTGTATAGATGAATCCATAACGCAATGGATAGGAGAAGGCTATTGGCATTTGGCATAGCTAGCTTACCACCCCTAGGAAATCACCAAAATGTTGACTAATTTGACCACATTTCAAATTAGGGAAACCCCCTATATAGTAAAACTTTTTATATGGGTATTATAGAGTGTAAAATGTGTCCCATGGTCTTTAATAAGGTCAAACATATGTTTATATTTGTCATATTTGTCTATAATTTGTCCTAAGTCATTCTAAAGTCACATTTTGATCTATTTATTGAAATTGTATGGTCCTTATAGGAATAAAAGTGTTTAAAATTGTAATCAAACATCATAAATATCATAATATGTTAGGTAAACCATTTTGACACTGATAAACTATATATTCAAAATTGAAAATAAGAAGATCAGGCAGTTTCATGTGGTTTTAGCTAGTTCTATGACCTATATAATAGTTTGGGAATGTATGGCTACATAAGAAGTGTCTCTTTAGGTCCCCTCAGCTCAATTTGACACTTGGGAATCTTTAATAGACCTGAAAATTCCAAAAATAATTCTATAATTACTATCACTCTCCTAAACAAGGTCAAATGATTAACCAATTTTAGCTTGGTATGACCAGGAAGAGTTGAGTCAGAGCAAGTGCAGTTGTTGGGTGGTAGTAATATTTGTGTAATATAAATTCATGTTAAGAGTAATAGGATTGGTTTACTATGATTCATGAACCATTGTTAATAATGTTGGATTCTCAAAACTACTTACACATCCCCATGGCCTTCAGGTTTCTTCTCTGTTTGGATTATTATGTGAAAACCAAATGTTGTACATGATCCTAAAGAGCATGAAACTCCTTCTCACAAGGTTTTCAAACATTATTTAATGTTTTGAAGTTAGTAAGTAAGCAAATTCATTTCTTTTTATTAATATAAGACTTAATTGAAACTACAGACAGTGTTTCACCGGTTGTAAAGCTTATTTCTTATTTTAGTTTTTAGATCAAAGGTGATGTTATTTCCAACCTCTCATGGAATGGTTACTAGTTTATCCCTTGGAGGTTGATTCTTAAAAGTGGCATTGATGGAGTAAAACATAGTTGGAAACATAATCATAGTCAAAAAACCCTGTGACTATCACCTAAAGTCAAGGGAAGTTAAGCCTTGAATAGTCATGGTAACAAGACATGAATATTTTAAGGTTGTTGAGAAAATTTTGAAGTGAAGACAATATGAATTATCTATCTAAAGTGCCATTAGGATGATGACAAGTTTATAACTTAACACACTGTCTTAAATCCTGTAGTATCACCTACAAGTAGCTTCATCAATAGTCTGAGTTCAACCCACAAAGGTTTGATCAGAGTTGAAATAAAGATGTTTGAACTTGTTTGAAACCTTCATTGAGGTTTAGTATCATTGATAAATCCATTGTGTTAATGGTGAATTCATGAGATGAAATAAAAAAATTAGTCCATAATCATATATTTGGAAAATTACAATTGGGAGATTTTACCTTAATCTCTTCAAAAGGGGGATTCTGCCTCACATTAGGTCATCCCATGGTGAAGTGTCTTGATGTCTGAGATGTCTAAGTGGTTTAAGTCATGTATTCCAAGCCTAGATAAATGTCTTGACATAAAAGATTGATTTTTTGGTCATTAGAGGATAGTGTAAATAGGCTTCCATTTCAAGTAAACTTTCACTATAGACTTTCAGTAATCTACAGTACGTTTGAATTCCAAATGGTCTTATAATGCAATAGTGACACAATGGAAGCATGACCTCAATATAAGGTGACTCCATTTGAGTGAAACATGATAATATGACCCAAATATCAGTAAAGGGAGTTTAATTACAATGGTTTGACTCAGATCATCACCTATAGGAGTCCCTTTTTCTCTCAAAATGTCACCTACAGTCTGACTATAGACTCACAATATATTAGGAGTAGGTAGTTTGAGTGTAAGCATAGGTCCTTAGACATGAGATGAGTTAAAAAAAGTGTGAGATGATCTTTATGACTTAAATAAGAACCTATACATGAAACACATTATCTAAACATACACCTTCACCTACAAGAAACCTCCAATCTCTATTGAGATAAGCACCTATAGTCTGTTGAGTAGATAGGCTAGCTTAGGTTAGTGAAGAGAGTAGTTTGAAGGTTAGTAGGTGTGTATGATGGTTGAACATGTTGATTAAAAATATAATATTTGTAATAACACACCTCATATGATTCTTAAATAAATTAAATATGGTAAAGTAAATATGAACAAACAAGCCCAACTCTGCATACAAATATTGCACATAGTCATCAACTCTAGAAGCCAATTTTAAGGGTATGTGATGTTGGGAGATTTTTAGAGAATAAAAAGCCTTGAAAATTCATAAAAATAATATTAAATACTGATTATATCCCTCCATATCCTCATTCATTATAAAAAAATAGGAGAGATGCCATCTATTTTATCTTAGACAAAGGGCACTCCCAATCAAACAAGATTGCAAGCACGGTATGTGAATCAGAGATAGATGATATGACAATGTCTTGGAGAATTGTATAATGATTATTGAGGTTGGATTTAAGGTTAATGAGAATTTAAATTTAGTCATAATATTTAGAAACCAATCAAATTTGGTCTTAATCCATCAAACATAGTCAAAACTATTAGGCCTAAAACTAGGCCTAAATCCTACAAGTACCTAGTTCAATTTCTATGACCATTTAACTATAAAATGAATTTTATGACATTAAAGGGAAAGTATAAGACTATTTTTAACCATCAGTTTGTAAAACAATACACATATGGGTCACTTTTGTCTTAAAACCATAATAGGGGTAGCCATAATGCATTCTAAAGCTCGATAGGCCATTTTTAAATGCTCACATATGTACGGACACATTGCATGGCATCTCAAATATCTATGGGTAGCTTATTAGGGTCATACACTTGGTTTTAGTGAAATTTTTAAAGATATTTAGCATAAATATTGTATGAATCATCCCTAAAAATCAAAACCTTATAAAACCCTCCTAAAACCTTGGTTTTGACCTGATGGAGAAAGTAGGCAAAGAGATGCACTCAAAGGGGATATTTTTTCTTATAAAGTGTTTATAATTTTTTAATATTCTCTCAATATCTTAGACATCAAATTGGTCTGTACCCTACTTGTACAAACAAGCTAAATTCAAGGTTTTTTACAAGTTTTGATTTTTTTTCAAGTGAAAAACGGAATTCATAGATGAGAACCATTGGAGGAGGTAAATAGGGGCTTATTATAACTCCATATATTAATTTATCACCATATATAAGACTATAAACATCTCTTCTACATATTTCACTATAGGTAGTCTTAGATAGATAATGAAAATGAGAAGTGATTACCTAGTGAGAAGATGAAAGGTTTGTTTTTGGATATTTTTAAGGTCTAATTCATGGAGTGGAAGACAAAAATAATATATAAAGGTTTCATAGCACCTCTTCCATGGATATCCTTGAGAAACTAAAGGTCATCTTGATGACAAATGTGAAGACAGACGTATAGGGCTATGATGGTGATTGTAGATAGTGAATACAAGTGTCATGAGGAGGGATATTAGTTAGGGATGCACATGATTAATTTCAAGTCTTATTTAAAATTTCCCTAAGACATTTCACATGTGTTAAGTCTTCCTAGTTCAACTTCAAGTAGTTATAAGATGCTTCATCATGAAGGTAGTTTTAAGAAGGCAGTTGAAGGTCTCTATGCCAATTTTGAAGAGTATGTCATGCTTTAGATGGACACTTGTCCAAGAATACCTTTATTGTATGTTATCCATTTCATTATTTTGAAATTTAACTGGTCCTCACCACTTGAAACTTATTTTTATGACCCTTAATCTTGACTTCTCTCTCTTTTCACATGCTTTATAAATGCAAGCCATTTTGGCTTTTATAAAAATCCATACCTGGTATGGCAAACCCCTATTAGTTTGATAATATATTTTTAATTTTAAGTAAATATCTGAAATTTGGTTTTGATTTCATAATCTATCTTGTCTAAGTGTGTGAAGTGGTGCATAGTGAAGTTCCTAGTGATAAGTATCTATCCTTGCCTTCTCTCTACTCTTCCATGTTTGATATAAGTATTTTCCACTATAATAAGTCATATGGAGTGTATTAAAATGAATTTTTATATATTTAAGTGTGATTATTATCCTTGGTGTCTAAAATATGACCTCTGGTTCACTCACCTTGAGTATTTCCATGCATATCACCTCCATGTTTAAAATATTAATTTTATAGCAAATCAGGATTTTGAGACTAGTATTGTGAGTCATATTTATTAGTGTGATTATATGGTAGTATAGTGGAGATATTTATATTTTATCACATCATTAGAGTACTTTATTTTCTTATTACTTCTATCGCTTTTCATCTAATAAAATAAGTAGTGTAGGTGATAAGCAAGCAAAGAGAAATCTAGGGAGCTAGCCCTTACACCTTGAGGTTTTCCTCTACTATAGGCAACCTATAGGTCTAGATTTAATCCCATGTTACCCTATCTTAGAGTAGGCTTGAAAAACCATCTCTAGGGTATGATATTTGGTGACAATAATAACCACATAATCAATTATAAAGGCTGAATGAGTAGGAGTTGGTCTAGGACGAGGAAGATTATTGAGAAGTTATTTTCTTATTTGGTGGTTCTCCTCCCTTTTGATACTTGATCCCTCCTCTTTTGTATTTTATTATTTTGTATTAGGAGAGGGGGGTTGGATAATAATTATTTAATCCTATGGTTGGGATGGGGTCCACTAATGGATTCATGCCTTATGTGCTTGTGCTTCCATTTTAACTACATGTTTCTTAGTAATTTATGGGTTGTGTTGGATAGCCTAAGGTACCCTCATAGACATATGTGAATCTTTCATTATTATATAGACTTTTAAGTCATCTAAATCATTTAGTAAAACTAAATCATTCTCATATTCTTGATGACCATAGATGATATTCACCTTCTTATTTTATTTTAGGAGTTAAAGATAAAGCCTGACTTTCTTCTTAGGTTCCCATTCTCTAAAATGGCCTTATGAAGATTAGACTGGGTCCTAATCTTCCCCACTTGATTAAAGTGGACTCTCATTACATACTAGAGTTTCTTGATACTTAGAGGATTATTAAATTAATAGGATAAATGATTTTGACCAAGTTCCTCATCAATTATATTATATATTCGGTAATAAATTTCATGTTCTATAATTTTATTAAGAACTTAGTGTGGTATAAATAATAGAGGTGCCCTTGTTCCTACAATTATGATGACTATAACATTAGGGTAGTACCAATAGTCTTCCCATTTATTAATATTTTTCCTCAAATTTTTTGACAACCTAGGCTTTTGGGTGCTATGAATCACTTGGTACACTTGAGGATAAAATCATGCACAAATCCTCTTTGTTTCAACTCTAAACCTATAACTAAACATGAATCAATAGTCTTCACATATTCTATTCTTAACATATTTAGTTGAGGGATACCAAATATTTCCATTTACTCTATGGACTGTGTCAAGGATGGAATCTAATAAATAAGACATCATATAAAAGTTTATGTTTACATACCTCTAATCAGGTTGAAACATCTATATTTTTAGCCTAGCATAGATAAATTCCCCTAAGGAAACAATATTATATGATTTTAACATAATTTCCAATAGAGGGACCCATTCTACTTACACATAGGTGATGTTAGGAAAGATATATATTCTATTTAGGAGAGCCATGGCTATCTTAATCCCTGGTCTAAATTTGATAATCCCATTGGATACAAGGGATCTGTTGGGATTGAATCTTTAACCTTTTAGTAGCCATTTTTAAAGTTTTCCATCTATTATGTTGTTCTTGAGCCATTAACTAGACAAGACTTGATTATGGGCCATCTCATGCAAAGGTAGCCTGAGATATCTTTCGAATGTCCTCCTATAGATTTAAACAATTACATTATTACCTTTCCTAATGTGTATTCAGTCTCCAACACAAGTTTCATTAAAAAATAAATCTCAGATCATATTTATATAAGGTATTACCTCAGTTTTTGCAACTTCTTGATGAAGTTTTACATTTTTGAGAGGTAGTAGGTTATTGATGTATTGTTTCTAATCCTAAGATAACTAACTTTGTGTAGATAAGGAAACCAATGAGTCTATTACATTCTAGAGTGTTAAGTAGAATGGAAATTTAAATTTGATTGATTTTTTTCAAGTATTGTATCCATAAATTCCCTATGTCCCATGCAAGAGTATGCAGAAGGGGCCTGGACACGTACTAGTTTTGAAGAAGAAGCCACTTCAATGATTCTGAGCTATATAGTCCCTTTACTACTTATATGCATATTCTTTGTAAGTTTTCTAGAATATTAAGGCTTATGTTCATAAGAGAGCTCAAAATCACAAAATTTTCTTGAATATTGATCGTAAAATGACATGCCCTATATTTATACTTTGCATATATCCTCTAAAGTCTACATCATGAATGCCCAATTCAAGTGACTTCAATGTAGCTAACATATTTTTATTTCATTCCCATTTCAATTTGAATGCATCAATTAGATTTGATAGGTTGACTCTCTTTCCAAATGGTAAATATTCATTAAATTTATATGTCCAATCATTAGGTTAAATGTAGCTATCAAATTCTTGCTTACCCACTCCTTTACCTTATTATCAAACTCATTTATGTGTACTTTGAACTTGTGTCCTTTGGATTGTTACATTTATCCAATCATCATTCATTCGAGCCTTTAGATCTATATATAAGCTTTATATATTGTAGGTCCATGAGTTAACATAATTTTTTCACATGGAATAACCTAAGGTTTGTGGGGTCTTGGAAGCATAAGAGCACATGAGCTTTGGCCTTTTGAACTATGTATTCCTATGTAAACATTCTATGTAATAGAATATCAACACATGGTGTGATTTTAGGGCCTTGAGGGAATGGAAAATTGGAGCCACGATACCATTAGTTCATTGAATAAGTATATATTATTTGAAATTTTATGCCAATATAACTATGCCACTATTATCTTCTCAGAGCTTGGAAGCTTGGAGGTATCATACCTTTAGGCCTCATGACCATTAGAGCTATGTAATGTTTTTGTAGTTTTTGGTAAATGAAAATGTGCCAAGTGTCAAATTCTTAGAGCTTTAAACCTTGAAACCATTAGAATATGTTAATACTTATGTGGTTTTGGATTGATAAAAGGCACCACCTATTAAACAATTGAAAATTAGAACATTAGGACAATTAGATCATTAACTTTACTTTCAAAGCTTTTGGGCTTTTATGTAATGAAAAAATGCGACATGGCCTCTTCTCAGATCTTGAAAACTTTGAACACTTATTATGTCTTTTGAAACCCAAAGGATTCATGTAATGCATGAATGACATCTTTCAAACTTTCAAAGCTTGGGATATTTAAATACTTAGAAACTTTTTCAAAGAGATATAGGTTTTGGATAATGTGATGATGCCACATGTCCTGATTTTGAACATAATAAAGTAAGGCTCGACCATGAATTATTAACAAGTCTCTACCAATAATCCTATAGACATATAAAACATAGGAAACACTAGGATGAAAATATTAGTCTTTTTAGTATAAATAAATCATGAAAACTATGAAAACCCAAGATTTAGGATAAATCAAAATGATCATTCAAGCTTTGGATTTCAAACTTTGAATCTTTGTAACTTTAGACTTTAGAGATAACCTTAGAATTTTTCATGAATAAATCCATATTATGGACTAATAAGGTTTAAATGGGCCTAAATAAACATTTTCAATAATAATGGGTCCTCATTTAATTTTTTTTAAATGGGGTGTGTGCATTCAAGCACAACAAGACTCCTTGGTGAACATTTTTGTGTAGGTACTCATCTCAGTAGGTATCAACTACCCACTAATGTGGGAATTCCTATGGGAGTGGGAAAACACACTAATGTATTTTCACTATCATATCATATATCTCAATATCTCATCTAACAGTGTGTGGATAACATTGAGCTACATGAAAAGGTGGCAAGTTAGAGTCTCAAGTGAATACTCTTAGTGAAATTTTTACATTGAGTGGAGGACAGGCTTCCTCTAGTAGATATATGGTGTGAGGGAATGTTTCCTAGGCATGAAAAATTCATAAGTTCCATAATATCAAGATTAGTATCCCACATCACTTTGCAGTGGGTCCTTCTTAGATGAGGAGGAGTAGGATCCTTAGGCACTCTACCTTAAAAAGATCTTACCAATGGGGAAGATCATGGTCTAGTCTAGGATTACTCTATTTTTCATGGAATTTTTATTTTGAGACACATTTTCATATATGGAGGTGTTTGTACCTAAAACTTGAAGTATATGTGAAAATTTATTTATATGTAGATTTGACCCATTTTGGATTGAACATTTTTTAACATATGTTTTATGTCCTATAATGAATGTTTTTCAATTTATGCACTTTAGATGGTTAGGAATGTGATGAAGTACTATGGATATTTGATTTGATAAAATGTTATGGATATGCTTATATTTTTAATGTGATAACAAAATTTATGAAAATGTAATATTATAGATGGTTACAAAACTACAAATGTGCTAACAGTTTTTTTGTAGGTAATGATTGAGCTAGTTTATTCACATGACAAATGATGTTCATTATGTAACATGTAATGAAAGGAATATGTAATATGCGAGATAATGAAATTAAAAAATTTACACATAAAATTTTCAAAAGGAAATATGAGGTTGACCTTATCCTTACAGGCAATGGTAATAATTATACTTCTTGCTAGGCTTAGAAAACACTAGTTTTATTAGCTTCATCTAGACTTAGATCTAGTGATGACCAACAATGAAAGAATATATAAAAGGGATGAGCTTATCCTCTTAGAATAGACATATAGGAAATATATAAAAGGGATGTATTTTATTTCTTCTTGGATACTTCTTGAGTTTTATTTACTCTTTATTTTGATTTTGTAACCCTCTACACTTAGTCTCATACAACTAGGAAGATGCAAGATCTCATCACCAAAGACTAAATGTAGGTGAGTAAGGCATCTCCTAAAAATTTCAATTCCACAAAACCAATAAGATGTGAGGACTCAACATAAAGTGTTAGTGAAGGATGAGAGATGTGAAATTAATTTTTGACTCGCATAACCTTGATTTTGTGTAGTGTCTCTTTCTTTCTTTTTCTTTGTTATTTTTTTTATATGGGGGAGGAATATCTTATCCCAAAATATTGGCCCCATGTAACTAGTAAGGTGAAAAGGCTCATCACCATGGACTAATATAGGTGGAGAAGGTTGCTTGGTTTGAGCATGCTAGTTTTTTCATAGAGGAACCATATAATGAAATTTGGTTATGGACAAGCTTCTATACTAGGTCAAAGGTTAGACTTTTTGTTGAGTGTGTAGCCTTTTAGGGCTATCACATGACCATAGGAATAAATTTTGGGGGCCTAAAGTTATCCAAGGATGTGGGGGGTGTAATTTTAATGTTTTCCACATGTGATTGGAATATTCCTTGTATTCCTAATTTCTATGTATTCCATATTTCATGGAGTTAGTTGTTAGATTCCTTTTCCCATGTTGAATTCATTATTTTGAGGAAGCTAGTTTTTTTTTGGAAAAGGGAACTCCTTCCTTGATGAGTGGAGTTGGTTGAGATCACATGTTTTTGGGAAAATGTGCCCTTAAAAGGTGGAAAGATGAATATGGTGAATTCCTTCTTGGGAGAGCTTTTGGATAAGCTTGATGAGGTGGAGAAGGGTTGTCACATGTTGGATAATGCTTATCTTGGATAAGCATTACACATTTGCCCCTTTTTTATGGTTTTTATTCATTTTAATATAAATATAGGGTGTGGTGTGGTCTTTATAGGTTGATGGTTTGTTTGCAGGGTGTGGCTTTAAGGATTAGAGTCAAAGTGTAGGTGTTTTGCAAAGTACAGGTGTTTTTTATAGGGTGTGCTTTAGCAACTTGTGAGATACAACATTGTGCAGGTGCAAGTGAAAGTGCAACTTTTTGTGTAGCACTTTATATAGAAGATTTTTATATCTTTGTGAGAGTTCATTATAATCTTGTTTTAGATTACTGATTTATTTGAGAATTTTCATTGGTGGATGTAGCCCACATTGGGTGAACCACGTTAGATCTGTGTCATTTGTGTTATTATTATCTTTCTCTCATTTATGATTTCATATTAATGGTGAATTAAGGAATATTTCCATGATGTATTTTATTTCATAGCTTTATATATGGTTTATGGTAATAGTAGATCTAGATTTAAGTGTTTTATTCCTAACAACTAGTATCAGAGCCATTGGTTTTTATGTTTTGTTAAAGTGGTAAATCATAGGAAGGCTATTAGCTTGAGTGGGCACTATGAGAGAAGAGATCAAGCTTAGAGTGGAGAATTTTGAGGGTAAGCATTTTGGTTAATGGAAAATGTAGATGGAGGTGTAGACACCTAAAAAGTGTCTAACCCTTTGTCTTCCTCTCTCCCCTTGGTCCCTTGCCACTTCGACTATCCCTAACCTACCTAGGTCTTATTAATTGAAAATAATCATCTATTTTTAATTAATAAGTCCATTTTTCCCTCTCCTTGCCACCTCACCACCCTAGGATACCCTCCTTGGATCCCCTTCCTTCCCCACATGGCCATTTAATGCCTTAGACTCCCATTCCAATCTCTTCACTCGCCCATTTAACCCCCGTCGACCGTTTCATCCTCGCATTCATTTGACCTGGCGGCTGGGAAACGGATAGAAGGCTATTTTTAGCCTTTTTTCGGCCTTTTAGCCGCCGACGTCGATCATCCCTCGGCCGACGTCGGCGATATTGCCAGCGTCGGCACCCTTCATAACGGTTTTCTTCACCGTTATCTCTCTCTCCGGTTCCGCTTGGCTTCTCTTGGCTCTCTGTGTCTCTCTCTCTGGCATCCCGACTCTTGAACCTTCATATCAGGCCCTTGCATCCGTCCTTCCACTTGACCTCCCTGCCAATCAATCTAACTCTCCCCCTCAGGTACACAACAAGCTTCTGCAAGTGAACAACGGGGATTCTTCATCAGCAACAGGTCTTCAACAAGCGGCAACAACAACACCTTCTTCAGCAGGGCACAGGTATGTTCTCTATTTGTTTTCTTTATGCTTTCTAGTCATCTGCTTTTAAACTAGATTTAGCACCCCCTCAGCCCTGACTGTCACCCAGACCCGAATTCCTATCTCCCAGATTGGCTTCCTCTATCTCCCTGTCCCTCTCTGTCCTTCTGACTAAAACCATCCTCAAACCAGGCCCAGAGCAGACTCAGACCTTCGTCCACAGACCCGTCCACAGACCAAGCCCGGCCCGGACTCTGTCCCAACTCGACCAGAACCTGCCTAAACGCCATCCAAGCCTATTGCCCCGACCGACGCCGGTCATTACCCCGACCGACGTCGGCAGACTAACCGACATCGGCAGACCCGACAACCGATGCTGGTAAGACCACCGACGCCGGCGACTGCAACCAGTCCGACAGCTTCTTCCAGGTAAGCCTTTGCTTCCTTTTCTCTTTCAGTTTGCTATCATTTCAGTCTATTTTAACATTCTGTCTTTTTATCAGTCAGACTTCTTTTATCAAACAGTGGGTTGACCTCCCTTGAGGAAGTTCTTATACTTCTGGGAACAAGCTCTTGCTTGGCAACCCACCGCCTATCCATCTAACGCCTTTTTGTCCAAGTTTTCTTCTTTTGCAGGTGTCATTCCTCCACAGCCAAAGAGGAGTGCTCACAAGCATCTGGATTTATGGTGCGCAATCTTTAGTCCAGGTACTTCTCATGCCTTGTCCATTACTTTTTTAGTTTCTTCTTTCTCTTAGATCTAAAAGCGAATTTTGAGTAGAAACATTCTGGCACGCCCGGTGGGACCCTAGGTTCCTCCTGGGTTCCTTTTCCTTTTCATTCATTTAGGAGCATTAGGTTCTTACCTTTTCTCCTCTTTCTCTTCTTCTCAATGACACTATAAGCAAGACTAAAACGAATCCTTCTTTTCTTTCTTGCACATTCTAGACTAGTCTAAACATCATACTCTTGACCCTTTCTCAAAACTTGTCTTCATCATAACATCACATTTCGACTTGGGCATTAAAACGTATTGCACTTTCATTTCTGCTTGTGCTTGCATTAGTCCACATCTAGTAACTTAGACGCATATTGAATGAACCGTAGACACTTGATGTTACACTACCGGACCACATGCACTAAACAAACATAAAACTTACTTGAGACAAGGCCCGACTGGGATTTCATCCCCCAGCAGATACCTTACCCGTCCCGGTGACCCTACTTGGATTTCATCACCAAGAGGGAAGCCCACTCCGTTCTCTGGCAGAGTCTAAACTCTAGGCGAGGTATATCTTGGCTAAGCGAGACCAGCTAACCACTGGAATCGTGAAGTGAGGGGAGCTTGCTCCTTAACACCAGGCCACGTACCAGACCCTAACACAGATCTTTGAGCACCTAAAACAACACCCGAAACCATCTTTAGACCGCCTTCTTCTAGGACCCATTTTTCAGCCAATCTCCCCAAACATTCATCTAAGGCATAAGCCACAATTTCTAAGGTTAATTCCTAGGATTTATCGCTTAGGCTTGTCTATCTCTCTCTGTTTTCCTCTTCTCATCTGATTGTTTTAGTGTGTGAGGACGCTTTCTTCATTGTTTTCCAAGAACCTTTTGGTTCTCTGGAAGACACAGTCACCGACATCGGTTCTGCCACCGACGTCGGCTTCCCCTGTCACCAGCATCGGTTCTAATACCGACGTCGGCTTCATCTGTTACCGGCATCAGTTATCTGACCGACGTCGGCCATCTTTCTAACCGACATCGGTTTTTAAACTGACGTCGGTCTCTGTCACTGTCCTTTTTTTTAAACTAGTAGCCTGAAACTTATCCCTTCTCTGTCAAAAAACTCCATTTTGGTTTTCTGAGACTGCAAAAACACAGTTTCTGGAACCAGGACCTCTTCTTAACCACTTTAGCCAACAGCCGCTTCCGCCTATCCTGTCTCTAACCAGTCCTATCATGGAGTTCCATTCAGAGACTGAAAGAACTCCTACAGGACCGACCCTGACCCCAACTCAAATTCCCATCATTCCTGAAGGGGACCAAGATTTTGAGAGATTCTTGGACCTTAATACTGCAGCCCTCCAAAACTATCTCGTGAGAAACCCAATGCAAGACCTTTCGGGTGACGTGGCGACGACATCCACACCATTCGCCACCCAACCCTTTATGACTCAGCCTTTTGCCTCAACTATTAACCCAACCATGGCCAATACGCAAAATTTGGCCTCCCCGTCTATTTTTAGACCGACCTCCATCGGGGTTCCGTTACCCCCTCAACTACCTGCAATTCAACCAAGTTCTACATCATATCAGAACTTGATTGCCTCGACCCCTCACACTCTTGCACCCGCAAATGTAAGAGTGTCAACCTATCTTGCTACCAGTGCCGCCATTCAACCACCTTTGGTGGTGCCCAGTCAACCTATACCTTCAACCTTCACAACGCAACCACCTCTAGCCTCCACTTCCGCCCCTGCGACTAGTCATCTGTACATTGTACAACCGACTATGTCGCACGCCTCCTCTAACCTCTTCCAAGCGCCTTATAACTTAAGGGGCGCTCAACCCACCAAATCGTCAGCAGATCTTATCAAGATGCTGATGGATAAAATGTCCAGTCTCGAGGCCTCCATTTCCGGTTCAAGCAATACTTTGTCATATGAACAAATTTACAATGAGCCCATCCATCCTTCCGTCCCTATTCAACCATATCCTAACCATTGGGAGCTTCCTAAATTCACTCGCTTTCAGAGTAAGGAAGACCCATAGCAACATCTATGGGCATTTAGACATGCCTGTTATCTTATCGCCCACGATGATGCGTTACTTCTACGCACGTTCCCTATGTCCCTTTCTGGCCCTGCCCTTGACTGGTATAGTTCTCTTGCCAGACACTCTATCTTTTCATTCATCCAACTCGCCCAACTATTTCTTGACCATTTCTCAATCAACATCACCAAACAAATCTCAATCACAGACCTTTACTCCATCAGGCAATTCGACGACGAATCAATTGTCGATTTTGTCGCTCGTTGGAGAGGCTTGATTAACCAGCTCTCCTTCTCTTTACCTCAACCCGAGCTCATCGAGCTCTTCTCTCGAGCATGTGCCAGACACATCTCTTCTACCTTACGGATTCAGACATTTCGCACTTTTGACGAAGCTTTCATCATGGCTCGAAAGCTTGAACTCCGTGCCCTTGAAGAAGATAAGGTCAAATTACGTAATACCAACGCAAAATCTACTGACCATTCTTCTTCCAGACCTTCTTCTTCTGCCAACTCCAAGTCCAAAGGAGTGGCCAACACTGTGGTCATTAGATCACCATCCTCAACAACAACGAATTACTCTCAACCTTTGACATCTCCCAGCATCACCAAACAATTCCAACAATGGTACATTCAGCGTTCCTACACTCCACTTGGAGAACCATACGCTTCCGTTTTGGAAAAACTTCTCAAGCAGGGGGTCCTCAATCTCCCTCCAATCCGACCACCTCAATTTGACCCTTCAAAGGCCATCCCTACATGGTATAGGGAGGCCGACTTCTGTCCCTTTCATCGCATCCAAGGCCATGACATCGACAACTGCCGAACTTTCAAAAACATCGTCCAAGACATGATCGACAAGGGGGATCTTATTTTAGATAACCCGAACGCCCCACCTAACCAACATATTGACATCTTCAAACAACCATTTCCGAATCATCCACCTACTCAAAACAACGTCCAAACTTCGACCAATGACCCTCAAGACCATGACATTCACATGATTAGCACTATCTTGCCTCTTGTCCTTGACCAACCTCTTCCATTAAAGGATGAGGAACCTCCTTCTCCTACTAGTCCTCCATCTACCTCTCTTGTATCAGAGGACGCTTTGACCACATCAACGCCATTAAGCTCACCTTCATCCGAAGACCCTACCTTACCTACTCCTCAACTACAAGTAGAAGGCACGATCATCCATGCCCTCTGCCCACTTGAGGAGCCAGACTCTCTTACTTCTTCTCCACCAAGAGAAGAACCAGTCTCTCCACCCATTTCAATTGAGGAAGACCCAGTCACGGTTTCCTCTTGTCCTTTGCCTGAGATTGCTACATCTTACTCACCTTCATCCACATCCAAACCCAAACCCACATCTAACCTCACCTCGCACAATGGTGGCCCTCGACCCAAACACACGAAAGCTACTAGACCACACCGGAGGACTCCTCCCCCACCTTCGTCATTACCTTCAATCTTGGGCCCGCATCCGTCCACTTTAATAGGAGTGCTTCCCACTCCCATCCTTCACAGAGGCACATCGCCTCCATTACTTCCTCATCCCATCAGACATACATCTCATCCGAACTCTCGACCTATGCCTCTTTCACCTCTCAAACCAACGTCACCAACCCTCACTGTAATAAAGCATCCAGACCCGTTAGCCGGTTCATATGTCTTGCTCTTACGGCACTTGTTGCAGTCGTCTCGTATCAACCTCCCACCTCTTCGCCAATATCAATCTCTCAGACCTAAACCACCATGGTTCGATGACACTCGCATTTGTGCGTATCATCGCACGCCTGGGCACGACACAGAGCATTGTCATGCCCTCAAGGTCGCCATTAGCCAATGTCTTGGGAATGACACCCTTCTTCTCGACCACGTTATCAACAAACCCTCAACACCGCCCCACTCATCAACTCTCGGATTAAGACCATCTTGGTTCAACAACTCCGCATTCTACCATTATCATCACACTCCGGGACATGACACTTAGCGTTGTTGCGCTCTTAAAGCTGTCATTCGTCAGCACCGGAAAAAGGATTCCCTTCTCATCAAGGGTCCTCTTGACCACCTTTTTGACAAAACATCAACCTCGACTCATGCCTCTCCAACCTCATCACCTAAATCGGGATCTCCACGCCAGACTGTGGTCCCTTTGCCACCTTTGACCCCCTTATTCAACATTAACACCGTCCATCTGACCACTAAACCTCAACCGACCTTAACCAACCGTTCAAACATTCTCCCTACCCGCTGGGGGAAATCATCCTTTATTCAAACCTTGACCAACTGTTCAACCCAGTCTCTACCACATATCAATCACTCATTTTATCTTAAAACCCGACCAAGTATCCACCGACCCAACCCCCGACCAATTATTCGACTAGTCTCAACCAAACTTCAACCAAATATCAATCACCCTGACCTCTCAACCAAGCATTCAACCTTTCTCAACCAATCAACGACAATGTCAACCAACTTCACATCCATCAATCAATACCTGACCAATCTGGAAAGAGGCAAATGGGGCAAGTTCGCCCCCAATTGGCTTGGACCTTTTATCATCACACACAAGTATGGGTCAGGGACTTATCATCTGTCTTCCCTCGATGGACGGCCAGAACCTGAGCCTCTTAATGCGTTGCATCTTCGACCATTCTTCTGCTAGTCGAGTACTCGTCTAATTGACACGTAACTTGAGCTCGTCCCTTGAGCAATCCTCATCCTCTTAATCCTCATCCCTTTCAACCCTATTCCCCTTTAACAAGTCCTCTACGACCCTTTTATGATGCATGGATGCTTTGTCCTAATAAAAGGGGCGTCCTTAAACTTCTACAGCCTTGTCCATGACTAACAATCAATATATATATCAAGATGTCAAAACATATCCATGGTCACAAAATCAAGTCAAAATCAAAAAGACAGACTGCTCCCTCGAAGGACAACTGTACTATCATTGTTGTATTACTAGACTGATCCCTCGAAGGACAGCTAGGCCACATTATCAAACATTATTAAGCAAAAATATAGACCACTCCCTCGAAGGATGGCTATCAAACAGCACCTTTCTTAGAAGCTTCCCGCATCGATCAGCTTCACAACATGACCACTACATCAAATGACATCTCTATGTAGGCTTCCCGCATCGATCAACCTGCACCCAAAAAAAAAAAAACGAGTCACGGACTTGGCTTGTAGTTGTCTCAGGGTCTCCTATAAAAAGGGGCAAGGTTATTCCTGCTCTTAAACTGGGTTACCCTATCCTCTTCCTCTCACCTGCTCAAGGGACTTCGAGCTCACTTTAATGTCAAAGTGATTCGATTACCGTTCTAACTCAACACTGGTCAACGACGTAATGCATGAATGGGGCTTTTGTTCTAATAACCCCTATCTATGCTTCCTTTCTGGTCCTTGTCAATGAAAGAGCGATTTGCCTTTCATCTTTTCTCTTCGCTTTGGTCACATTTAATCGCATCAATCAGCGACTCATCTCAAACCCAGCCATTTTCATCATTTTCAGCTGACATCATCTTAGACCATTTCACATAGTTTCTATGGACACCAATACACATGGAAACTACCGACTAGACCCAATTTATGTTAAGCATAAACCAATACTTGCTGAAGCATAAATAGACTTCTATTCATTCTTAGCATACATCCATCGCGACTATGGAAACTTGCTAGGGATGAAAGACTCTCGACCAATTCTACAGAATACACCATCTGTAGCATCATTTTATCCTTATCTTACCCTCGTCATTTCAACACATGACCAATCTCATCATCGACCAATCTTCTCAATTTGTCTGAACTACATTGGTCTGAGGCCCTATGACCAGGGCTATGTAGGCAGCACTCAGATAACACATCCTCTGAGGTTAGCTCGACCACCCCTGTTTGTTCGTCTCTTTGATGAACAAACCTTCTCTTTTGCGACCAACTCCGTCAACCTTGACCAAGACCAATCATTCTCTTTGACCAAGACCAATCATTTTCTTTGTCCAAGACCAATCATTTTCTTTGACCAAGACCAATCATTTTCTTTGACCAAGACCAATCATTTTCTTTGACCAAGACCAATCATCAACTTTGACCAAGACCAATCATTTTCTTTGACCAAGACCAATCATTTTCTTTGACCAAGACCAATCATTTTCTTTGACCAAGACCAATCATCGACTTTGACTAAGACCAATCAATCCCTCTGACCCTCCCTCCCTTTTAGGGAGAACTACATTGGCCTGAGGCCCCTACGACAGGGGCTATGTAGGCAGCACTCAGTTGACATGGGGTCTTCTGGGGTTAGCTCGGCCGCATCCTTTCGTCCATCCATCCTCTTGACCAATGACCATTGGAGATCATGCGTATCTCCTTCGACCTTCGACCACTTCCAAGACAATGTTGCCTTGGTTGTTTTTGCGTGTGTGCTACCTCACAGCTGGTTAGCAGAATTGTTCACAGACTACTTTTGACCCTTCGCAAGTATAGTATCGCGAGCCAGTTGATCCCTACTACTTGTGGCTTTTTCGTGTTTTTGAGAGCACTTCTTGAGCCCTGGATACCTGGAACATGACGACCATTTGGAGCTTCAGCTTAAATTGAGTGACCCGATCAGCAGACGACTAAATGCTGGGGCCCGGTTACTTTAATTTTGGCACTCCTTGACCCTCGACATGCGACAATTTGACCTGACCATCTTGTGCAGTGGTATGCACGCAATCATGACTTTTGCAGCATTCTCACTCACCTCTCTTTTTCTCATCCACCTTTTGTCAAATCAACACCCGACATCAGGTTCCTTCCCTCGACTCCTGCTTTGAGGGGGAATACCTCATCCATACTTCGGGGCAATCCGCATCATCCCTCACATAGGGCAACCACTCCCTATTTTTGTCTTGCAGTTTGTCTAGAACAACCAACAAGACAAAAAGGGGCAAATGTAGACACCTAAAAAGTGTCTAACCCTTTGTCTTCCTCTCTCCCCTTGGTCCCTTGCCACTTCGACTATCCCTAACCTACCTAGGTCTTATTAATTGAAAATAATCATCTATTTTTAATTAATAAGTCCATTTTTCCCTCTCCTTGCCACCTCACCACCCTAGGATACCCTCCTTGGATCCCCTTCCCCACATGGCCATTTAATGCCTTAGACTCCCATTCCAATCTCTTCACTCGCCCATTTAACCCCCGTCGACCGTTTCATCCTCGCATTCATTTGACCTGGCGGCTGGGAAACAGATAGAAGGCTATTTTTAGCCTTTTTCCGGCCTTTTAGCTGCCAACGTCGGTCATCCCTCGGCCGACGTCGGTGATATTGCCAGCGTCGGCACCCTTCATAACGGTTTTCTTCACCGTTATCTCTCTCTCCGGTTCCGCTTGGCTTCTCTTGGCTCTCTGTGTCTCTCTCTCTGGCATCCTGACTCTTGAACCTTCGTATCAGGCCCTTGCATCCGTCCTTCCACTTGACCTCCCTGCCAATCAATCTGACTCTCCCCCTCAGGTACACAACAAGCTTCTGCAAGTGAACAACGGGGATTCTTCATCAGCAACAGGTCTTCAACAAGCGGCAACAACAACACCTTCTTCAGCAGGGCACAGGTATGTTCTCTGTTTGTTTTCTTTATGCTTTCTAGTCATCTGCTTTTAAACTAGATTTAGCACCCCCTCAGCCCTGACTGTCACCCAGACCCGGATTCCTATCTCCCAGATTGGCTTCCTCTATCTCCCTGTCCCTCTCTGTCCTTCTGACTAAAACCATCCTCAAACCAGGCCTAGAGCAGACTCAGACCTTCGTCCACAGACCCGTCCACAGACCAAGCCCGGCCCGGACTCTGTCCCAACTCGACCAGAACCTGCCTAAATGCCATCCAAGCCTATTGCCCCGACCGACGCCGGTCATTACCCCGACCGACGTCGGCAGACTATCTGACATCGGCGGACCCGACAACCGACGCCGGTAAGACCACCGACGCTGGCGACTGCAACCAGTCCGACAGCTTCTTCCAGGTAAGCCTTTGCTTCCTTTTCTCTTTCAGTTTGCTATCATTTTAGTCTATTTTAGCATTCTGTCTTTTTATCAATCAGACTTCTTTTATCAAACAGTGGGTTGACCTCCCTTGAGGAAGTTCTTATACTTCTGGGAACAAGCTCTTGCTTGGCAACCCACCGCCTATCCATCTAACGCCTTTTTGTCCAAGTTTTCTTCTTTTGCAGGTGTCATTCCTCCACAGCCAAAGAGGAGTGCTCACAAGCGTCTGGATTTACGGTGCGCAATCTTTAGTCCAGGTACTTCTCATGCCTTGTCCATTACTTTTTTAGTTTCTTCTTTCTCTTAGATCTAAAAGTGAATTTTGAGTAGAAACAGGAGGATTACCTATATCAAAAGGAGCTACATCTCCCCTTGGAGGGGAAAGTAGAATAACCTATAAGTATGAGTGATGTGAATTGGTCATTACTTGATAGGAAGGCATTGGGAGCCATTCGATTATGCCTTGCATCTTCTATTGAATTTAATATTTTTGATAAACAAAAACACAAAACATCTCATGGATAAACTTGGAAATTTTTATGAGAAACCTTCATATTATAATAAAAAATTTCTTATGAAAAGATTGTTTAACATGAAAATGTCTGAGAATGGTTCAATAGCTAATCATCTAAATGATTTTAATTTAGTTGTAAGTATGCTCACTTCAATTGGAATCAAGTTTGATGATGAATTTATATCTTTGCTAATATTATGTTCTTTGCTTGATAGTTGGGATAGTTTGGTTATGGCTATGAGTAATACAGTTCTTACGAAGGGAAGCTTGAATTTTGAGGATGTTGTAGGTGTGATCCTTAGTGAGGATATGCGAATAAAAATCATTACTAGATCATATTAAGGTAATGCTTTATCCATTTATACTAGAGGGAGGAAAAAGGACAAGAGCAAAAGTAGTTGAGGAAAGTCAAAAGGTATATCTAAGTCCAGATCTAGATCCAAGATGATATGTTGTCATTATGGGAAGAGTGGACACTCAAAGAAGGATTGTTGGTCACTTCGAGATAAGAATGCCAACAAGGAGGAAATTAATGAGGTAAATGTGACATCAGGTCAATCATGTCAAGATTCCTTAATTCTTTTTATGGATAGTTTTTTTGAGTCTTGGGTATTAGATTCAGGGGCTTCTTTTCATGCCACCCCACATAAGCATTATTTTACTGATTATGTTCAAGAAAATTTAGGACATGTATATTTTGGTGATGATGAACCATGTGAGCTAGTAGGTAAAGGTTATGTTCAGGTTAAGATACATAATGGGAACACATGGATCCTTAAGGTTGTTAGACACATGCCTATGCTGAGACATAATTTGGTTTCAGTGGGGCAGTTGGGTAGTGAGGGATGTTTAGTATTATTTACTATAGATTCTTGGAAATTTACCAAAGGTTCTCTTATGATTTTGATAGGTAATAAAATTGGTAATTTATATTTTACTAGTATTATTGATTCTCTTGATTTATTTGTTGTAGATGGAGATGCAACTATGTGGTACTACAGGCTCAGTCATATGAGCCATAAGGGCATACAGATCTTAAAAGATAAGTTGGTTGGATTAAAAGACATAGTTCTAGACTTTTGTGAGAATTGTGTGTATGAGAAATATAAGTGGGTTAAGTTAGAAAAGGTTGGACCCACAAAGAAAGAGTATAAGTTAGATCTAGTACATTTAAATGTATGGGGACCAAATCAGGTATCTTCTATTGGTGGATCCAATTATTATGTTATTTTTATAGATGATGCAACTATAAAAGTTTGAGTTCATTGCATTAAAAAGAAATCTAATGTATTTGACTCTTTTAATAAGTGGAGGTCCTTGGTTGAGAATGAAATAGGTCTCAAATTGAAATGTCTCAAATCAGATAATAAAGGTGAGTATTGTAGTAATGTTTTCTTTTATTATTATTCTAACAATGGAATCTGTAGGTAAAGGATGGTTCTAAGAACTCCATAGTAGAATGGGGTATCCAAAAGGATGAATAAAACAATAATGGAATGTGCTTGGAGTATGAGGTTACATGCAAGGTTGCCTTTGCAGTTTTGGGTAGAAGTAGTTAGCATGAAGTATATATGATTAATAGAGGACCTTCTATGCCTTTGGATGGAAGCATTCCTGAACAATCTTGGTCTGGTAAGAATGTTGATTATTCTTTTCTTAGAGTCTTTGGATGTGAGGATTTTTCTCTCATTAAGAAAGATGATAGGACCAAGCTAGAGGCTAAATCATAAAAATGCACATTTATTGGTTATGGTGAGGATGACTTTAGTTTCCATTTATGGAGCATTAAAGATAGGAAAATATTTTGGTCTAGAGATGTAGTCTTTAATGAAAAAGTAATGCATAAATATTAGTTGTAGGAACATGATCAGAGACATAAAGAGTACATAGTATTGGATGACATTGCAGATTGTAAAGTATCCAAGCATTCAGTTTAAGAACCTTCTACACAAGGACCCCAAACTCTTATGGTAAGAAGATCTTCTAGGGTAAGAAGAGCACCTGAACATTTTCCCCCTTCTTTGAATTATTTATTACTCGTTGATAATGGAAAACCAAAGTGTTATGAGGAAGAAATGTAGGTAGATGCCAAGTTGAAGTGGAACAAGCCATGGATGAGGAGCATAGATCTCTAATGGAGAACCAAACATGGGATTTAGTTAGGCTACCCAAGGGCAAGAGTGCATTGTCAAACAAGTGGATCTTTAGGATAAAAGAAGAAGATGAAGGGAGAAAATTGTATAAGGATAGGATGGTGGTCAAGGGGTTTGCACAAAAATCAAGTATTGATTTTGATGAGATTTTCTCTCCTATTATAAAAATGACTTCTATTAGGACTATTATTGGTTTAGTTGCATTTGATGATTTTCACTTAGAATAGTTAGATGTGAAAATTACTTTTCTTCATGGTGATTTGGATGAAGAGTTGTATATGAAGAAACCACAGGGTTATGAGGTCAAAGGGAAGGAAAACTTTATGTGCAGATTAAATAAGAGATTGTATGGCCTAAAACAAGCTCCATGGAATGGTATAAGAAATATGATTGATTTATGTTGGAACAAGAATATCAAAGGTGTCATTTTGACCATTATATGTACATCAAACATTTTGATTATGATTCCTTTATTATTTTATGTTTGTATATTGATGACATGTTATTTGTAGGAAAGAACATACAACATATTCATATGCTCAAGAAATAGCTTAGTGACTCCTTTTATATGAAGGATTTGGGTGCTGCAAAGCAAATATTTGTTATGAGTATTTCTCATGACAGGAAGGAGAGGAAGCTAGTTTTATACCAATCAGAGTATGTGAAGAAAGTATTGGAAAGGTTTATCATGTTGGATGTTTAATCTGTTGGTACTCCTTTGGCAGGCCACTTTAGATTATAAAAGGAGTAGTGTCCTAAGATGGAAGCTAAAAATCTTAGGATGTCCAAGGTACCTTCCTCATTAGCAGTTAGCAACTTGATGTATGCCATGGTTTGTAATAGGTCAGATATTTCCCAAATACTGGGAGTTGTGAGCAGGTATATGAGTGATCCAAGTTATGAGCATTAACAAGCAGTGAAATGGATTATTTGATATTTGAGTGGAACCATTGATTTTGTATTATGTTATGGTGGATTAGATACCACTTTGCAGGGTTATGTGGACTCAGATATGATAGGGCATATAGATAGTAAGAGAATTATGATAGGATACATATTTATTGTTAGAGATATAGTGGTTAGTTGTATTTCTTAGATATAGAAGGTTGTGGTTTTGTCAACCATAGAGGTAGAGTATGTTGCTACCATGGAGGCTAGTAAGGAGATGATTTGGTTAAAAGAGTTTTTTCAAGAGTTGGGGCATAAGCAAGAATTTGTGAGACTACACAATGATAGTTAGAGTGTTATTCATTTGGCAAAGAACTCCAATTTCCACTCAAGGACAAAACACATTCAATTACATTATCACTTCATTAAGACAAATTTAGAGTAGAACTTGGTGAAGCTGGAGAAGACTCATACTAGCCAAAAATTTTATAGATATGATGACCAAGGTGGTCACATTAGACAAATTAAGACTATGTTCAGATTTGGTTTGGCCTTAGTGGTCATGAAATAGTGATAGATTTTGTTCAAGAGAAACAGTCTCTAAGTGGGAGATTGTTGAGTGTGGAGCCCTTTGGGGCTATCACATGACCATATGAATAAATTTTTGGGGCCTAAAGATATACAAGGATGTGGGGGTGTAATTTTCATGTTCTCCACATGTGAGCAGAATATTCCTTATATTCCTAATTTCTATGTATTCCATATTTCATGGAGTTTGTTGTTAGATGCCTTTTCCCATGTTGACTTCCTTGTTTTGAGGAAGCTAATTGTATTTTGGAAAAAATAACTCCTTCCTTATTGAGATGAGTTGGATTAGATCACATGTTTTTGGGAAAATGTGCCTTTAGAAGTTGGAGAGATGAATATGGTGAATTCCTCCTTGGAAGAACTTTTGGATAAGCTTGATGAGTTGGAGGAGGGTTGTCACATGTTGGATAATGCTTATCTTGGATAAACTTTACACTTTTGCTCCTCCTGTTATGGATTTTCTTCATTTTACTATAAATACAGGGTGTGGTGTGGCCTTTAGAGGTTGATGGTTTGTTTACAGGGTGTGGCTTTGAGGATCAAAGTTAAAGTGTAGGTGTTTTGCAAAGTGAAGGTATTTTTTATAGGGTGGGGTTTAGCAACTTGTGAGATACAACATTGTGCAGGTTCAGGTGAAAGTGCAACTTTTTGTGTAGCACTTTCTATAAGAGATTATTCTATCTTTGTGAGAGTTCATTGCAATCTTGTTTTAGGTTACTGATTTATTTGAGAAATTTTATTGGTGGATGTAGCCCACATTGGGTGAATCATGTTAGATCTATGTTATTATTATCCTTCTCTCATTTATAATTTCATAGTAATGGTGAATTAAGTAATGTTTTTGTGATACATTTTATTTCATAGCTTTAGATCTGGTTTATAGTAATAGTAGATTTATATTTAAGTGTTTTATTCTCAACACTTTCTAAATTTGAAAGAAAGTGTATGGGAATGAGGTGCATAGTGAACATAGGAACTAAGATAAGACTCCTATTTTATGTTGATCTTAAGAGTGATCTCTAAATATAAATAGGGTAGTATGAAAATATTGAGTAATATGATATGTTGCATTTGAAACTTTTTGTCATGTGAATTCATAACTAAAGTATCTAACAAAATTTCTTAAATGGAAGAACAACACAATAATAATGAATTTTATATTAATTAAAAAAGGGAAATGTGAAATTCAAAATCTATATGAATTAATGTTTAAGGTACAAATATTTCACAAATTCATAAAAATGTTTTCCCTCTAAGGTGCATAATTGAAAAGATCCATTCTAAAAGACTTTTATTATCTAATATGAGCCTAACCAATTAGGACTAAATTTTTTACCTTCTCCTTTATTTTTATAAATTATACTATTATGTCTTAGTATAACGTATCCTAATTTAATATGTTACTCATGAATTCTCTTATTATACCATCATCACATATGATTTATATAAGCAATGTGGTTTTGTGTTGTTGCAAGTTGATGTTTATCTAAATTTTCTAGTCTAGTTGCATGTATTTATGTACTCATGGTCTAAGAGAGCCTAAATATAAACATGAATACTTTTTATCTATACCTAAAATGGAATAATTACTTTAGATCTAAAAATAAGGGAATAATGGGTTCCACTATGGGCATACAAATGCTCATCCTGAAGGCAAATGATACAAGGTAGAGCTGAAGATGATAATCTCTTTTATTGTCTTTCACTATCTTTACCAAAATTGGTTTTAAAGTTTTATTCATGGCCTTAACTTGACCATTGGTTAGGGGGTAGTACAAAGATGATTTATGATGAGATATAGATAATTTATTACATAGTTCATGCACCTCAAGGTTCTTAAATGGGGATGCATTATTTATGATTATGATTTATGGAACCCCAAACCTAAAAATGATTTTATTTAAGATAAATTTGAAAACTACCAATCTGGTGATAGTATTCAATGTAAATTACTCCGCCCACTTGGTAAAGTACCTAGTGGTCATAATAATGAAACAGTGGCCATCAAAAGAATCAGGAAATATTTTATTGACTAATTTTAACCCCCAAGTAGATAAGGGACATGGTGTGACAATGGGATTAAGTTTAGGTAGGAATTTGAATCTCATGGGAGAAATGTTGACACTTATAGTTCCTCATGTCTTTTATGGCATCATGTTTGAGGGTGGGCTATAAATAACCCATCTTATGGATTTTTCAAGTAGTTGCATAACCACTGAAGTGTCCATCCCAAATGACACTATGCCATTGGAAAAGGAATTTATCAAATTCTTCTTGGTCAACACATCTAAGATCATCCCCTCAAAATCCTTTTAGTATAAAAATTATTCAATAATAACATACTTAGATGCAATGATTCAAAGACATCACCTTTGTTGTGCATTTTTACCTTCAAGACAGCTACAATCAACTAAGTAGTTTATTATGTTAGTATACCATGGTGAGGAAATAATTTATAGTTTATCTAGATGGCATATAGTTTCATCTAGGAAATTGGTGTCAATGAGATCACAGGGTCCTAATGGGGATTTTGCTAACCAATCAACATTGATTTATGCTTTGATAGAATTTTGTTTGAAGTATGTTAATTTGAACTTGCTTAAAAGTGTGATGAAATGGCATATCTTCCATGAGAGGGTTGGCTAGGCCATGAACATATGTAGGGCTTGGGATCTCACAATGACCCTCATTTTTTTATTGAGCATATAATGTATCATTTTTTTAGTCACAAAGATTATATCCAAACACTCTTTATTTGTTTATGTATAACATGTATCTTAGTCATCAAGAGTGTGTCTAATGAAATATATGGCTCTTTATTTTCCACCATCATCATTTTAGGCCAACATGTAGGCAAGAGATACCTCAGTTTTCCTAAAATGGAGTATGAGGTGCTCTCATAATTAAGTGCCATAAGAGTTGATGGATCCATAAGGAAGCATTTTACCACCTCAAATACATCTTGTTAGTTGTGGGTCCAACTTTGGTTATTCTCTTTTTTTATCAAATGATTGATAGGATGGAAATTTTAGATGGGGCTAGGTATAAATCTAAAATTTGCCCCAAACTTCCACAAAAAATATTTGATTCCTAGCTCATCGATAGGGGTCATGTTTATAATATTTTGAATTTTAGTAGGGTTGATATCAATCCCACACTTTGATAAAATGAAACCTAGTATTTTTCCACTTGTAACTCCAAACACGTATTTTTCAAGATTAAGTTTAACATTATATTCAACCAAGTGTGTAAGGATAGTGTGTATAAACTTAAAGTGGTATGCTCTCATCTTGGCCTTTCTGAGAAGATCATCAATGTAAACTTACACTATATTGTGAATGACATCATTTAAAATATGGGCCATATCCCTCTATAATATTTGGCTAAGATATCCTAACAGGATTCAAAGGCTTAGTGGAAGTATTTTTCTTCACAAGATCATATCTTGATAAAAATAAATTTTATTCTTATCAAGGATGCATAAAGAATGTCCAAGGCAAATGCAAGAGATGATTTGATTCAACTGGATTCAAAATATTTACATAAATGCAATATATTAACTCTAAATTCCATATTCCATATTACAAATGCACTACTATAGTGCATAATATATAGGAAAGAGAGAGTGGGATAGATAACCCATAGTGGGTATATCAACACTATGTGGACATACCAAAGTGGGGAACAAAGTGGTAGACATCCCATAGTGGAGTGTGTTCCACTCATATTGGAGTGACTAGATTGTGAATTAAACATGTGCACATAATTAAACATATAATTATACACTAAACATATATGCACATTATTTAGTCCAAAGTAAGCTTAAAGTGAATAAGTGTGAAATGAAACCAAAGTTAAAACAAATTTGGGTGAGAACCCTTTTCACACCAACCCCCCACCCCCCATTAAGTGTAATTTAGGAGGAAAGTAAATAGTAGACATGCAAAAATAATGGGTCCTGACAATAAGACCTAATGAGGTACCCATGTACATAATGATCCCCTCAAGCACAAGAGATAAGGATAAAACATGTAGTAAAAAAATTCCCCCTGTGAGAAGATGTAGGAATAAGGTCATAAACCCTCCCTAAAGTAGTTTTTAAGTTGAGTATCCTTATGGATGTCAATCCATATTACCATAATGCATGGATGTCGAGTCATTACAACACTAAGTGATGTATGAAATGGTGTTGAATACATAGATCACTCAAAGTAAAAACTTTATTCCAAAGTAATGGGTAGTGAAATTAACCTTATAAATCACTTCTTAAACACCCCCACTTAAATTATGAACTAACAGAAGGTAGCAATGCATCTATTTATTGATAGAGCTAGCAAAAGTGGTGATAAGTAAATACAAAGATGGTATTACTAGATAAAGGTCACCAATATATGAAGAAGGATTTCAAGGTGAAATGGATCTATAACACGGATAGATAAATTATCCCTCAAACCCAATTAGAAACCAAAATAATGTTGATAAATACATAGACCAAGAAATGTAAGAGTGGACATAGACACTACTTAAACATCATCCGGCAGATACTCTAGTCACTCTGAAACTATTAGAGTCTAGCAACAGGTGTGATATATGTCAAAGATACAATCAAAGAAAATAAACATGAAAGATACACCAATGATACATTAAATGGTCCTCATATGGGTTCAAACATACAACTTCCTAATAATATACCCATTTATAATGGAAGAGAATTTTTTTATCATGATAAAAATTACAAAAAAAATCAAGGCATTAAGAAAGAGGCCTTGAAATGTCTCTGCTGAAGAATTCAAGGTGATAATAAAGGGGACCTAAAGAAACATGAAATATATATAAATTAATTTAATGAATGATGGTTTTTAATAATGTAAACACTAGATGAAGTCAAGATAATGCCATCTAGGCATGTAGACTAAATAGGAACACTAATTTAGAAAAATACAAGTTTTTCCATGAGTGGGTCTAACCACCATTTAGACTGGGCCTCACCTATCAAGATTCATCAATAAAAATATTTATCATAGATCTAGACATAATTTCTTCCATGAGTGATTGAATGAGGGGACCGCTTGTGCAGTTTTATTATTGGTGTTTATAATGAGTTTTTTATTATTTTGTAATTCAAAAGTAATTTTATTTGTGTGAGAAAAAACTATGAAAAAAATCATTTTTTTATATTTTATATATATATGTTTGTGTGTGATAAAAAATAATTAAAAACTCACATTTTTTTAATTTTTAATTTTTTATGTGAGAAAATAATAAAAAACTCACATTTTTTTAGTGGTGAGAAAAAATAATAAAAACACATTTTTTTAAACTTTAAAAAAAAAAATTGAATAGAAATTAGTAAAACTATGATAACTTTTGAATTACTAAAGTAAATTCATAATTTAAAATTTTTATGGAAAGATTAAAACCAGGAACACATATTCCAAAAAACTTTTAGCACAATGGTTTATGGTTAGAGAGATGTGTGAATAAGAACAAACATATTTGTTTTTGATTAAAAAACACTTAAATCTACATTTATAAATGGTAGATTTGACTTCAACTATCCAATTGAGAGAAAATAAGAGGAAGATATGACTCTATCAAACACCCTAGATGTAAATGGAGAACTCATATTTTCTACATGAAGCTCCAAAAATGTGCCTGCAATAAAAAAACATAAATAATAAAGCCTCCCATAAACAAGAATTTATTGCACACCTTTTTTATTCTCAAGACCACCCAAAGAGGATGCAAGAGAAGAACATACTTATTATGTAAAGAATATATCCTAAGAGGCTACCCAAAATCTCTTCACCCACTCTAATACCATGTAATATTTGGCTAAAATAACCTAATAAGATTCTAAGGCCTAATGGAAGTGCTCTTCCTCACACGGTCATATCTTGATAAGAATAAATTGTATTCTTATCAAGGATGTATAAAGAATGTACAATACAAATGTAATATATGAATTTATTCAACTAGAATCAAAGGAGTTGCATAAATGAAATATATTAACTCTACATTCCACATTTCATATTACAAATTCACTACTAGAGTGCACAATATATAAGAAAGAGAGAGTGCAGTAGATAACCCATAGTGGGTATGTCAACACTATGTGCACACAACAAAGTGGGGGAAAAAGTGGTATTCATTCCATAGTGGAGTGTGATACACTCATAGTGGAGTGAATAGATTGTGCACTAAACACATGTACATAATTAAGCATCTAATTATTCATTAAACATATGTGCACACTATTAAGTCTGAAGTAAGCTTAAAGTGAATAAGTGTGAAAGGAACCCAAAGGTAAAACTAGTTTGGGTGAGAACCCTTTTCACACCAAGATCATCATAAGATCATAAATTTACATCTATACTATACCATAAATTAGATCATTTAAAATATGAGTCATATCCCTCTAATAGATTTCCCCAGTATTTTTAAGACTAAAAATCATAACAACATAGTATAAGGTACCTTAGGGCATGGTAAATGAGGTCTTACTTTGGTCTTCTTTAGAAATGTGAATCAAGTTATATCCTAAAAAGTCATCCATGAGGTATAGTAACTCATGATCTATTGTAGCATCTAAAATCACATTAATAAAAGGCATAAGGAAATCATATTTTGGACATGATTTATTGATATCTAAAAATTCTATGCATATATTAATATTTTCATTATTTTTTATAATGGCCATGATGTTAGATAACCACTTGGTGTAATCTATAGGTTTAATGAACCCTAATTTTAAAATTTTGATAACCTCTTTCTTGACCATCAATGCAACTTTGGGTTTAATTTGCATGGTCTTTTGTTTAAAATGATTTTCATCAATCATAATGACTAAATCGTGGAAAACCACTTCAATTTGGATTCCTATCATGTTTGCATAAGATAATCTAAAGGATTTATATAATTTAGTAATTTATTTCTTATTTTATTCCACCTCTTGAGGAGAGAGTGAATATCCAAGATTAAGGTTTCTAGGATGTTGTTTGGTATAAATGTTGATGTTGATGGTTTCCTTAATGAGGGAATAACTTACCTATTCAAATTATTTAGGGTTAGGAGGAAGATCATGATATTCATCATCTATCTTACAAACATCATGTTCCTCTACAAAAGAGTAATAGTCCATGATCTCATAAAATGAGTCATAATAATTTGATTTAAGGGTATACAAGGGGAAACCCCGACTTATGGTGTGATGATGGGATTTGATCACATGTTCACATAAATTATAAGATAAAATCATCATTTTATATAAATTATAGGATGATAGATCCATCTTCCTCTTCAATGTGGATAAGGGTTTGATCATTCAGTATCTTTTAGACAAGGGGCTCAAATCTTAGTCATACTATGATATCAAATTCTAATATTATTTAATGAGAGAAAAAGTGTGAGGATGAAGCAACCATGGAATTGACAAGTTGATTAATTTCTCGAAGCATAAATTTTATGGAAATGAAATAAAATTATTTGGAAACTTCATTTATGGAAATTTTATAGAGACAAAAGTGTTCAACCTTGGTCTGATAAACCTCCAAAACTTGGTTGGTTACCAATTATGGGTTGCCTTCAATTCTAAAGTTTTGGATATCTAGTATTTTTCAATGAACATTTAATAAATATAAGGGTTTATACTCTACCATATTATTTGTGCATTAAAAATGTATTTTAAACCTAAAGGGTGCGATCCTTACTCTAGGGGATATTAGGATAACTCTTGCCCCTATGCCCAAATATAAATTTCCCCCTTCATAGTGGAGCATCCATTGATTGCTTGTAGAAGAATAATTTTTATGTTTCTTAGGGAGTGTCTCTTAGTTTTTCAAAAATATAAACCATACAAATTTCATGTAAATTATCTAACCCCTCTTGCATCTCTAAGTCTTGATTTCTGAAAAGGTTATGGGTTCTAACTCCTAGTTGGTCAAAAGGGAGTGTAATGGGCTTATTATTTTTGAGGATACTAATGATTTTAGCCATAAGATTAGTTGAAATGGTTGAAATTTTTATAAGTTTTTCATTACCTATTTTCTCCATTGTTCTTATGCCATTTTCTTCAAGTTTTTCACTTGGTGAGGCTTTAGGACTCTCATAACTCAATTTCAAAATACATGACATGGATATGACAGGCTCTTTGTCTTTGGCTAGTGGATGGGGATTCTCTAAATCATTGTTAAGAAAATGATAATCAATGTGAAGTTTTAGTATTTTATTAAGGGTTTATTGGTGAATGTCAAATGGATTTTAATCACCTTGGGCATCAAATACTTTTCCTAAGTGTAAAAACCTTATTTATTGAAAAAGGGTAGAAGGGATTGCCTTCATCCTATGGACCCAAGGCCTTCCTAGGATCATGTTGTATTTATTTTACTTTTAATTGACATAAAAACTTTAAGCATAATTTTGGGACCTATTGTAACAAGTAGCACAATGGTCCCAATTGAAGAGGACTTAATTCTATCATAGCCTCACAAGGTGTTTTTGTTCATGGAGTAGTTGATTTCTCCATAGCCAATATTTTATATAAATGAGAAGGGGACCAAATTGATAGTATACCTATCATAAACCATTACACCCTTGACATAGTTATTTTAAATCCATACTTGTGAGTACAAGGTTGAATCTACTCTCTTAACCATCTCGACATCTATGGGTAGGTATATAAGATCAAAAAAGTAGCTAGTGTCTCTTAATTCTTACCTAATTAATTACTTGTATAAATATATATGGTTTATTTAGGCTTGTGGATGAGGTGTAACATAAGCCAAATGCCCAAATCCTAATCATTGAGTAATGCTAGGAGATAGGCAGGATAATTATTGAGGAGGTCTATAAATAATATGTGATAAAATATATTCATAAGGTTAGAAACAAGGTCATAGTTCTCTATAAGTTTGTGGTTTATTTGAATGTCAGTCTCCAAAATGTTTGTAGGATGGGGATTCATTGATTGATACTCCCTTGGATGGGTGATGACATTTGCATCCTTGTTTATTTCTAACTCAAAGACACCTATCATTAAATTATTTTCTTGAGATCATAGTTGGAGAGCCGCATCATTATTATTTGGTGTGGGCATTGAAGATTTAACATCATGAATTGTATCTGGAAAGGGATAGTTGATCAAGTTATCTTATGGTTGATTTTGAATATTTTACAATTGTTTATTAGGAAACAAGTTTTGATAGATACAAAAGTTGGTGTTTTGAGGTGGCATAGGACTTAGTATAGAGGGTTGAGTATTTTTATTTGCATTTCCCAAGAACATGTCCACAAATGTTTGTCATTTATCTTTAAGGAATCATTGCCTAAACATTTTTACTCCCTAGATGATCAATTATCATGAACAACAACCCTATAAATAAATAAACAAATGTTAAGGTCATAATCCATAGGCCTTTAGTTTTTATTTTTTGACCATACCTCCATTGATTATTTAGATTAGAGTAAGCCCACCTTTAATAACTGGTGTGGGTAGCAACCCCTAACACATCAAGAGGTTTAGGTCTTCCCCTAGCCAAAAATAGATAACTAAGATTACAAAAAGGACCCCATTGAAAGAAACCTTAGGAGGACTGATTCTCCTCCTAGCTAGAAATAGATGACTAGGAATACAAGACCCCAGTCGATAGAAGTAGAATCTAATTTTGAATAGATGAGGAATCAGTAGAGGAAGAGCCAATACTACATTTGACTAGTGTGATAACCAATCAATTTTAGTTGGACCAAAAACCATCTTGGGCTAAGATGGGTTCTAAGTCTAGGGATACCATTAGGCTCCCTAGGGGACCAATGAAATGATTTTTACTAGATCAAGAACCAGCCTAAACACAAAATGAGGTCTAGGTCTCCACTCTAGAGCTAAATGTAGATAAATAAACCCTTTGGAGTCCCCAAAGGGACCCAATAATTAACAAAACATTAATATATTTTATATGGGCTAAAAACCATCCTAGATTGAAGAAGCATGAGGCTCAGGTCTCTTAAAAAACATTTCTAATCCCCCAAGGGACCTAACATGCCATAAATTTGACAAGATCTAATTTTGGCTTGACTGAAAACCAATCTGGGCTAATAGAGTAAGATGCCCAAGGCTCATAGAGACTAAAAAGATGGAAACAAGGGGCCTAGGTCCCTAAAATGAGAGGAAAAAATAGGAAGGACTCCCACAGGGATCCATAACATAATAGGCCTAATTTACTAGTGTGACAAAGTAGACCCAACCAAAAATGAGTCCAAATGAGAGAAATCTAGCAGGTCCTTGATGGACCCTGAAACCTCCACTTAGCACTTCTTCATAAAATAAGTTGATAGAGATAAATATTTCCTTCCATTTATAGCCCAAAAACTTCCTCCCAACAAAACCTAGAAATGGCCAATTTTGAGTGAACATATCATGATCCAACTTCCAGTTCTCCTTTATTATTATAATAAAAGTGTTGATTTTGGAATTAAGAATTTTGACTTTGTTCAACTTTTAAGAATTATTTTTGAAATTGATTATGATACTAATTATCACAAGGTGAGGGATGGTTTAAATCCACTATGTGAACTATAGATATAATATTATAGTTTATCATGCCTCTATTTTTATTTTTGATGTTTAATTTTTTCATGGTTTATTTTTGGTTTTTATTTAGTCTGTCACATCATTTGTGGTGGCATTGCAATTTTAGTATAGAATATTATGACCTTAGTTATTGGGGTTATTTTGATTGGTTTTTTATAACCATTGATGTTTTGGTTAGGGGTTAAAAATCATCTATTAGATCCATAGGTCCTATGACTATTGTCTAAGGTTACCTAATCTATCATGAGTGCACTTTTACAGACTTCTTTATAAGACTTATATAGGAACTTTTGGATGTATTCCCTCAATTATTTGTTGAGAGAGTGTAATAAAATATTTAATAAATCTCTTTGATTCATGTGAGGAGCATTGATAAAGGGTATAATACTTGCTTCCACCTTGAAATAAATTGGGTAGTAAACTCATTAGGTTCTTGTTTTATGTGCAATAACTCATGTATACCATTTCAAAGAAATTTGTTCATGTCAAATGCTTTAAGAAATTCATCCATGATTTTGTGTAAGGAATGGATGGAAGCATTAAGGAGGTGGTAATACTAGTCTAAATCAATTCCTTCCAAATTATTTGTAAATATCTTAGACACTATACCATCTCAAGGTAGAAACTCTCTAATAGTTTTGTCATATAATTTAATGTGTGCATTTTGATCTTCCTCCCCCTTGTATTAGGGGAATTTTGGAATTTTTATTTATAGGTTCCTTGAGGTATTCTCCATACGTTCCCTTGGTGCCAAATTTTATAAAAGGTGTGTTAGGATAGGCTTGGGTAAGAGGAGTTGGATAAGAACAGGGCACAAAACTACTAGAGGGAAAAGATGTGGATTGTGAAGATGAAGAATAGTATGCCAAAAAATAAATATCTAGTTGAATGGATTTAGATAGAACATATAGTATGGTGGTAAATAGTTTTAATATGGTGTACCAACCAACAATTTCAAGGGTAGAGTATACATAGGTGGCATATTTCATAACACGTAGTTAGGAGGAGTGATGGGTGATAGTGTGTTGGTTGCCACATTATTTAGAAAAGGACAAGTAAAATAACATCCAATAGTAACTTGGGTGGGAGTTTGATAGGATGGGTGTATGTTTGATGTGACATGATTAGGTAACTTATAGGTAAGGGCATCCCTAGTGTTTTGGGTTGGTATGTATCTAGTGGAGGGGGAATCAAGTTGGTACTATGGTAGTGGCTATGATGCCTCTAGAATGGGAATATAGGAGGAATAAATTTGATTATTGAGGTTTGAGGTCACTCTTTATTTGAAATAAATAGTCTAGATATGGGCTTGGTTAGTTTCTAATTCTTGAATGTGACCCACCAAGGTGTAGATAAATTCATTTGGTGTAGCATTGGTGGTGGGTTTTGGAGTATCTCTTATAGGAAGAACTAGAGGAAATGATTGGTATCCCCATGAGAAATTGGTTCAGGTTGGATGAATCAAGATGATTCATTATGCATTACTCATGTAGTATAAAAGTGTTATGATAAGTGTTTGAGGGAGGTGGAGGTAAATAAAATTTACTCAACCCATATTATAAATTTTATATCCTTTCAACATACTAATCAAACCTTTAAATGTTTTTGGTTTCAAGACTTTGTAGACTGATGTGAGTTCTAATCATAATTTGAAGGTCAATCCCACCTCTAGTAGTAAGGGGAATGTTTTTGGGTTCATGGTAGTTTCTAATGGTTTTGGAAGGATCCTAGAGTTTCTGAATCACTATAAAGATTTAGTTTTCAAGATCAAATAATAAGAGTTTTGAAATTAAGATTGATTCTCCATATTCTGATTGGAGTTGTTATTCTAGCTAAAAAAATAAGCTTCACTAGAGACTTAAGACTCCTTCTATAAGCTTCAAGGTCTAAATTAATATCAAACACTTGTCTAGACATATTCAAGGGGTGTATGTAGACCTATATAATAAATGGAAGAGGAGATAAGGATGAAAGAAAGGATATAAAAGTGGCAACACAAAATGAAAAACCTTTCACATTATGTTCACCATATTTTTACATGTGGAAAACAACATGCTAGCCTTTATGTAGTCAAATTTGTGAGGTATAACTAAGAAAATTGATGAAATGATGATGTGATAGTTGGTCTATTGG